>PJEM01004449.1:0-95478 GCA_004023845.1 Helogale parvula | reverse complement strand
GTTCTTTCTATTCGCTATATTTTTACTTCTGGCATTTTCTATGAGAAATAGATATTCTTTTTATAATAATTAAAGCTTCATTGATCGCTGTGAGTGAGGGGATTTCGCTGTAGGGAAGTTACAACAAGCCACCATGAGTATGGAGGAAAGAGAGATGTTGAACAAGAATAATCAGATAGGATGTGGCTTTTAGTCCCGACTCAGCATCCTGTTGGCAAATTTAACTAAAAATATGGGAGCAGGAGAGTAAAAGCAACCATTGTGCTTGATTCTTAAAGTCAGCAAAAAGTAAGCCCTGGACCCTCCTGCATTTGTGTCCTCCAGGAGGAGCCTGCCAGCACCTTCCTGCACGCCATCCCTTCAAGATGGCAGGGTCTTCGGGCCCTTTAACGTTGCTGGTACCTAAAGTTGCAGAAACTCTGAGAAGATGGGAAAAGAGAAATTTATCATTCCTTAACATTTTTTCTAGAAACATTATTTCTCTTCCAAGTATGATTCGCAGTAAGATTTATTGAGTATTCCTGTTCCTGCATTTAAATAGTGATGACATTGGTTGTGGGGGGGAAAAAGTCTCTTAAATAGTCATTAAGTGGAAACTCCTCAAGATTAGAGACCATGGCTCATTTTTCTTTGTATCCCCCATAGCACCTTGCTCCATAAATATTTATTGATTTTATTAGAAAAGATTGTTTGATAAAGTGAGAGGAACAATGGAAATATAGCTAATTTTTTTTAAACATAGGGATATCAGAATCTCCCCCAAGCTGTCCATTATCTTGGTTTTTTTCCTGTATTTGGTGAGGAGCACCTTTGAAAGGTGTCACATTTACAGTCCAGAGAGAAATGCATTTGTAGGAAGGAGACAGTGGTCATTATCCCAGATCCTGGCTTTCCACTGTTTGTACCCATAGTCTCCTCAGGTATGCTCACGGATTACTAGAAATTCTCAACTTGCAGCCATCTTGGTCATAGAGTTCACTGTGCCAAACTGCCACTGTGATGCCTACGCCCCCTCGCCAGATCAGGCTCAGACGCGGACCGAAACCTTCTCTTTGCATGTCACCCTCTCCAGATCTCCAGCCCGTTGGTGTGTCATTGCTGCTTCTAAAGATTTTAAAAGCCAGTGGCCCACTCTCCCGCCTCCATCAGTTTAACAGAGTGGAGATAATTTAATTGTTTTTTAACGAGGCAGGAGCGTTAGTGCCTTGTGGTTATAATTAAAAGTGTCAGCGGTCATTAGAAGTACCCACTATCCTGGTGCAGTCCCCTCCCTCAGCCACCTGTGGCTACTGCCCCGCCCACTCTCCCCGGTCCCCATCTGTCTTTAAGCTTCTAGCCTGCCTCTTCACTGCCTTATCCTCCTATCCTTTCCTCCCCTGTCCACAGACTACCTTGTGCGCAGTCCTCTGGGTGTGGGAACCCAGTGGCTAGCTTTGCATGCCTTCCCATCCCCCTAAATCAACATACCCCCAATCTTTGCTGGACTACTTGCTCTCTTGCAAGAGAATCTTGGATCTCAGGGTGGCTGTGGAAGTACAAATGCCTTTTCTAAGAAGGGGGAGAGGGCCTCTGAATTTGACCTTCCATTAGGGTCTTTGTACCCACTCTCATGCTGCCATATTGCTGGCCCTTGGGGTAATACCACTTAACCTTTAATGCCCTGACCCAAGTGTGAGCCAAACCCAATGCACACCAGCCAAGACTTTTAAAAAGATTCAAAATTTGCAATTAGCAAGTAGTGGGGAAATGTAATTCATAAATCGAACCACAAGAGGCATGACAATAAAAGATAAACGGTGGAGTTTCTGGTTCTGTAGTGATGGATTTGCTACAATGTCTTGGACGTCCTGTCCTATCTCAGGTGCAGCCTTTGTTTTGCTGGTTTCCCAGCACTCTGTGGAGAGGACACCACACCTGTCCCCACCATCTGGGCGCCGCACCAACGCTCAGACTCTTAGCATCATTGTTTTGAGGAACAACAAAGCTAGCTTTCCATTAATAGAGACAAGGGTCTTTTTGCCCTGATTTCTCTTGTAACGGAAGAAGTTTCCTTCAGGGAAAGTAACTCATCGATTAACATCTCCCTACAAGTGAGACCCTCCTTTAACACGGAGGAAGTGGCCTTACTGATCCAGAAACTCCGAGTCCGTTGAGGAACTCCAGATTCTTGACTCTGTCTGTGTTGTCCGTGTCACTCAAAATTGTGTTGTCCTAGATGAGGCTGCTGCTGCCTGACTTTGCTAAGATGACTGGTACGATTTCTGTAGGAACCAGTTTCTACATGAACTGCCGGCTTCTTCTTGGGTTGGTGATTGCTCTCAGGGATGAAGTTTACCACCTTGAAGAAAATTCCTTTGATCACCCAGTTGATAAATAACTGATAAACTTGGAGTCAACCATGGTGGTTTCTCTCCTGTCATTTTACCAACAACTATTTCAAAAGTAAGGAGACAAGAGAAACTACAAATGAAAAATTGGGAGGATGAATGAGGAGACGAAATGAAACACTGTTAAAACAAATATATCGAAAGAAACTACTCTAGAGAAAATGTACATCATAGATGATAAATAATGCCTCACAGTATTTCAGTATGTAAAATGCTGCTATAAATTGATAAGAAAAGAAGAATGGGCAAAGAACATGGATAGCCTTTGCTGAAGAAAACCCAGAGACCAATTAACCTAGGAAAAAAATTCTAGTTTGTGAATAATCAAAAAGTGAAAAATAAAACAGGAATCAGTACATCTACATTATATTATGTTAATAAATATGTATTATACTCATGATAGTAAAGATAAAAATGAAAAGACTTGCTGAAGGTGGTATAAATGGCAAAAGCATTTTTTGCAGGACCATCTGACAAAATGTATGTAATTTTAAAAATATGCATGTATGTGATATGGCCATTTCGTTTCTAAGACATTATAGGAGATGAGAAGGAGGTTTTATCATTATTTGTGATAAAATGTTGAAAACAAATCCAGCATCCAAAATCAAAAACTTGTTAAATTGTGGTAAGTCCATAGCGCAGAATGCTAATGGAACTAGTAATTCGAAGGTAGAACACCGACGTGAGTAAACTCTGAAGACATATTTATGGATCGGCTGTAAAAGTAGGTTCCATAGTACCTCTACCATTACCCTTTTTTTCGTCAAAATATATATCTGCATCTCAACGTGGAATAAAAGTCTAAGATTGCATTTTGAAAATACCTCTCGGTGATAAGATTGTAGGTAATTTTTATTTCCTTGTTTGTGCTTTTTTTCTGATTCGCACATTTCACGCAAGAACACTTTCTGAGTCTCAGCATCAGAAATCAAGAGTGATAAACCTGTAGTCAGTTACTGGAAACGTGAGGTTTGATTTACTGAGATTTCATTTGCACATAGTCCTTAGAGAATGTGTCTGTTGTTTAAAGCAAGGCCCAGCTCTCCAAACGTGGAACCCTAGGCTTCTTTCTGGAAAAAGCTCCCCGGCTGAACGGGAAGTACTACGGACTCTCCTGTGGAGTACGTGAGGCTCCGTCTCTCCTACCTGGGCAGAGAACCAGAAAAATGAGCAGGAGATTTATACCCACTTGACTTCTTGTTCTTATCCTTTTTGATTAAAAAATACATCAAGACATGAGACGGATGGAAAAACCCATAAAAATAGTTTCACTGCATCATAAAAGGCTTACATTTTTGACATTAGGATCATAAAGGGATTAATTGATACTGTCGTCCTCTGCTTCCCTCCCGAGCGCACTAGCTGGGGTGACACGGCCCTGCTCTGCGATGTGTGAAGCCACAGAGGGTGCTGTTCCTTTTCCTCCTGCCGCTGTCACCCTGCTGGGGTGAGTTGACGCGTGGTTCTAGGTCTGTGCAGCTCCTGGAGGGCAGGGACCGAGTCTCGTAGTCCCTCAGCTTTGTGCCTCTGTTGCTTGACCCCTAGGAGACCTGTGTTTTTGCTACCGTCTCTCAGCTTTCATTTTGAGTTGCATGAATGTTAAACTGTTCTAGTAATTTTGGGGAATCAGCAGATCAGGAAATAACACGAGAGCAGTTTGGTTTGTCAGTGAGTAGCATTTGTTGATAGCTAATTTTCCAAATGGGTAGCTCAGCTTAGTTTATTCAGTGATTCATCGGTTCATTCAACAAATGTTTATTTGTCTCTGTTAGTGACAGGCACTGTGTTAGTCCCATTGGATACAGTGGTAACTAACAAGAGACAAAAAGACATTTTTTTTAACGAAGCTCATATTTCAGTAGAATTGAAATCAGTTTCTTCCTTCCTACCTTTTCCTTCTCCCTCTTCCCCATCCTTCCTGGTTCTATCCATCTGCCTGTCTGTCCATCCATCACTTATCGAGTGCTCATCAGATGCCTGGTTCTGTGGTAGACATTGGGAAATACTAATAAACAGGGCCCCGTTCCTGTTCTGGAAAAGTGGAAGGTCTAGTGAGGAAATGAGACAAGATCAGGACTGTCTGTAAGTGTTATGCTGGGCATAAGCCCAGGATGCCCGGCGGAGGCACATGGGCGCACCACCCACACGTGCACATGGTCACCCCTTTGCTGGCTACGGGTGTGCCTGTCATTATCTAGTTCCTGCTCTGCAACTCACCTGCTCCGGACGGAAAGTCGGCCTCAGGAATCAGGCAGAAAGAAGTCAAGAGGTGTCACCTTGCCAGCAGGGAACACAAATGTTAGAGTTCCTTGAGAAATAACTGCTTTACTGGTAAAATTCTTGATATCAACTATATACTGAAACACAGGTCCCTATGCATCAGCACTTCTGTATCCCCTGGGTAAACCCCTAGCAGTGCTATTGCTGGGTCATAGGGGAGTTCTATTGATAGTTTTTTGAGGAACCTCCACACTTTTCCAGAGCGGCTGCACCAGTTTACATTTCCACCAACAGTGTAGGAGGGTACCTGTTTCTCCACACCCTCGCCAGCATCTATATTCTCTTGATTTGTTTATTTTAGCGACTCTGACCAGTGTGAGGTGGTATCTCAGTGTGGTTTTGATTTGTATTTCCCTGATGATGAGTGACACTGAGCATCGTTTCAAATCATGGAAAGAGCCCAAATGTCCATCACCTGATGAATGGATCAAGAAGATGCAGTATACATATACAATATGGCAATGAGGAAGAATGAAATATGGCCATTTGTAGCAAAGTGGATGGACCTCGAGGGTGTCATGCTAAGCGAAATAAGTGAGGCAGAGAAGGACAGATGCTGTATGTTTGCACTCATAGGTCTAACAGGAGAGACCTGGCAGGGGACCATGGGGAGAGGAAGGGGGAAAGAGAGCGGGGAAGAGTGAGGGACACAGATCAAGGGAGATTACTGAATACCGAAAACAAACCATGGACTGAAGGGGGAGGGGGAAGAAGGGAGGGGGTGATGGTCATGGTGGGGGGCACGTGTGGGGAGAAGCACTGGGTGTTATATGGAAACCAATTTGACAATAAACTATTTTAAAAAAACGAAGCACAGGCTCCATTCTAGGGCTCTGTGGAAGGCGTAAGCCTCAGAAGACTGGAGACGTAAGCCCTAAGAAGCATCCCCTGGGAAAGAGAGCCAGCAGTACTTTACCAGCTGTCAGTGGCAGCTCAGCGACATGGACTGTGTCTGTGTTACGGGAATTCTGTAAAATGAGAGGGAGGAAGAAACAGGCTTTTATTGAACACCTATTAGATTCCTTCCAGGCATTTTGCCAGATGCTTCCATGTCCTATCTCATTTAATTTTCAGATAAATCCTGTGACAGTTTATTCTTTCACAGATGGAGAAATTGTGGTTCGGAGAGGTTAATTGACTTGGCCAAGGTCACAGGTATCGAGCTGCATAACTGAGTCCCCAAACACAGCTGTCTGCCCTCTTCATCCCTCTGCAATTAGGGAAACAGCATGAAGGAGGGTTTACCCTTTGGTACTCTATTTGAAGCTCCCTTCGGGCTGTTATTTCATCCTACTTGGTAATGCAGCACTGTTTTCCTGACTATTTTGGAGACACAAGATGTTAATAGGTATCTAACCAGAAAAAGCTCCCGTGGTTAAATACATCGGGGAAAATTCTGGGTTAAACAGGTTTAAGTAGGGAGCTTCTTTATGCCTTCAGGATACATACATGTCCTGTGAGGCTTGGAGAGGACATGGCGGCAGGCATGCACGAGCACACAGTGGATCATGGCACCCGTGTCCTGTGAAAGCCCGGCTCAGAAACACCATTCCTTTAACAAACATCTGATGAGCTGCTCTGAGAATGGCACCCGTGGTCTGCGCGCTTGCCTTTCTCTAGACTGTGTCCTGTTCCTCTCCCTCTCCCTAATGCCTGCTGACCTTGACCTTAACCCTGAAGAACTGAGAAGAAGGCTTCCAGGAAAAACGTCCCAGGGCCCATGACTCACGTGTACAGGCCAGAGAGGCTGCATGTTGGGGAAGTGTAGAAAGAGTCTGGGTAGGGCAGGGTGAGGATTTTCGATTCTATGGCAATCATAAATCCTTTCTCTGGGCATTTGGGCTATTTTTATTGCAATGGAATGGACTGTGCAAGACTTCAGAAGACAGATGGCAGTCATAGGCTTTAACTCCCCATTTATTAGCAGTTCACTGCAATTCTTACGTTACCCAGGTCATAATCATACTGCTTTTACCCCATTGCTTGAAGTGGGATTATTCAGCTGAGCCCTAGGACGGGAAGGGAGGGGGGAGGGTGTGGCCTTCGTCCATGACTGGGGTGAGGGTGGGGTTTCTACATAACTATGGACAAGCTTCTGGGGGTATCTTCTGAATCCTTTTATAGATTTCTTTGGGCATGAAATTAAGGTCCTGTGAGGACAGCTTTCTTGTACCTTATTCAGAATACCGATAGACAAAAATTTTTCCTAATCTTTTGTTGAACCTGAAAGAGCAAGACTGCATGGTTTCTAAACAAAGCAGGACTTTAGTCAAAGAATCTTTAGACGGCGTAATTATCAAATAGAAACTTTCAACAAAGAGCCCTTTAGAGATTGCAGAATTCCCCTTTCCTTGAAGCTTTCAAGCGTATGCTTTCTTGGAAGAGACCCATTGGCCTCGCCTTACTCTCGGTGAAGTATCATAATTATAGTCTGTTGATCCCCTCCTGGTTCGTATAAGAAGGAAGAATCTATACACACGAGTGTCAAGATCTCTCAAACCCCGGGTGGGGCTCTTCTAAGAATATTCCTTACAGAATCCCCTTGGCACCCGTGGCACTTTGAAAACCAAGTCACACTGTAGCTCTTAGCTCTCTTCTTTCATCTCTTTGAAAACTTTTTCCAGGAAAGTTATTTCTACATGACCTGAGAAAAGAGAACCGGGGGCAGGCTCATAAAGCAGCCCCAAAATGGAATTGTTTCTTGGCATCTTGGGCGGCCCTGAGCTCCCTGCTGCCCTTCGTTTCGAGTAAGCTAAGCTGAGGAATAGCAGGTGTGGTGGGCTGCTCAGCTGCTGTGGAGAATGCCATAAACGGGGTGGGGTGGCTTCAGCATGTATTTTCTCACAGTTCTGGAGGCGGAGTAGTCCACGATCAAGGTGCCAGCAAGGTAAGTTTCATCCTGAGATCTCTTCTCTTGGTCGGCAGGCTACAGCCGGCTCGCTGTGCACGCACGTGACCTACTCTTTGCAGGCATGCGGGGGGTGGGAGTACACAAGCTCTCTGATGTCTCTTCTAAGATTATAATAAGGGACCAATTCCATCAGATTGGGGTCCATCCTCATCACCTTATTTAACCCTAATTACTGCCAAAGGCTCACCTCCACATACCATCACATTAGGGGTTAGGACTTCAGCATGAGGATTTGGGGAGGATGGGAACACGCAGGCCATAACAGCAGGTAGCGTATCACCGTACATTTCCAGGTAATGTCACTACAGCTTGCTGTCGGGACCGATGAAGAAAATCCTGTGTTACCACATTCTGACACCACTGTTTCTGTCTCTAATTCTGCACTCCTTGCTCATGACCTTACCGTAAATTCAGGGCCTGCCTAAATAGTACTTAATTATTTCCTAGGGGTGGAAGTGTGGGACAGAATTGGAGTGAAAAGTTGTTTAAATGACAACTCATTCTAATTGCACCTATCAAAACTATGGGCTATAGATGGTTGAGGCACATCTAATGGCTAATTTACATCAATAAGAGAAAAGATAAAAACCATATGATTCTTATAGATTGAGAAAAAGCATTTGACAAACATTCATGATAAAAATCCTCAATAAAGTAGGTTTAGAGGGAAACATTCCTCAACATAATAAAGGCCACGTATGAAAACCCCACAGCCAAAATCATACTCAGTGGTGAAGAGTTGAGAGCTTTCCCTTAAGGTCAGGAAGAAGACAGTATTCAACATAGTACTGGAAGTCCTAGCTTTAGTGGTCAGACAAGAGAAAGGAATTAAAGGACATCCAAATCTGTAAGGAAAAAGTGAAACTTTCACTATTTGTGGATGACTCTATGTATGTATGTATATAACCCTAAAGACTCCCAACAAGAAACTACTAGAACTTATAAATGAATTTAGTATGGTCACAGGATACAAAATCAATGTACAGAAATCCACTGGATTTCTATATGCCAATAATGAAACAACAGAAAGAAATGCAACACTTCCATTTGCTCTACAAATAGTAAAATATCTAGGAATAAATTTAACCAAGGAGGTGAAAGACCTGTACTCTGAAAACTGTAAGACATTGATGAAAGAAATTGAATATGATGCAGAGAAATGGAAAGACATTCCATGCTAATGGATTGGAAGAACAAATATTGCTTAAAATGTCCCTACTACCGAAAACAATCTATACATTTAATGCAATGCCTATCAAAATACCAGCAACATTTTTCACTAGAGCTAGAACAAACAGTCCTGAAATTTGTATGAAACCAGAGAAGACCCTGACTAGCCAAAACAATCTTGAAAAGGCTGAAGACATCACAATTCCATATTTCAAGTTACACTAAAAAGCTGTAGTAATCAAATCAGTATGGCACTGGCATACAAATAGACACACAGATCTGTGGAACAGGATAAGATCCAGAAACACACTCAAATTATGTGGTCAATTTGTCTTCAACAAAAGAGGCAAGAATATGCAATGAGGAAAAAGTCTCTTAAACAAATAATGTCGAAAACTGGACATCTTCTTAACATTATACACAAAAATAAACTCAAGATGGGTTAAGGACCTAAATGTGATATCTGAAACCATAAAAGTTTTAGAAGAGAGCACAAGCAGTAATTTCTCTGACATCAGCCATAACAGCATTTTTCTAGATATGTCTCTTGAGGCAAGGAAAATAAAAGTAAATATTAACTCTTGGGACTACATCAAGATAAAAAGCCTCTGCACAGCAAAGGTACAGTCAACAAAACTAAAAGACATCTTTCTGAATTGGAAAAGATATTTGCAAATGACATATTCGATAAAGGGCTAATATCTAAAGTGTATAAAGGGCTACTATCCAAAGTGTATAAGAACTTCCACAATTCAACACTCAGAAACCATAATCTGATTAAAATGGGCAGAGGACATGAACAAACATTTCTCCAAAGAAGACATACAGAAGACAACAGACACATGAAAAGACGCTCAACGTCACTCATCATCAGGGAAATACAAATTAAAACTACAATGAGATAGCCCCTCACACCTGTCAGGATGGCTAAAATGAACAGCACAAGAAACAACAGGTGTTGGCAAGGATGTGGAGAAAAAAAGAACCCCCTTTTATACTATTGGTGGGAAGACAGATTGGTGCAGCCACTGTGGGAGAAAATAGAGGTTCCTCAAAATGTTAAAAATAGAACTACCTGTGATCTAGTAATTCCACTACTGAGTATCCAAAGAATATGGAAACACTAGTTCTAAAGGATCTGTGCACTCCTTTGTTACCTGCAACATTATTTACAAACAGCCAAATTATGAAAGTGGCCCAAATGCTCATGGATGGAAGGATGGGTAAAGAAGATACATATCAGTCATAATCAGATAAAAAGGAATGAAATTCTGCCATTTGCAGTGACACTAATGGAGCTAGAGAGTATGATGCTAAGTGAAATAAGTCAATCTTAGAAAGAAATAACATATAATTTCTCTCACGTGGAATTTAAGAAACAAATCAAAGGGAAAAAGAAAGTAACAAACCAAGAAACAGACATTTAACTAAAGAGAACAGAGGACCATAGGGAGGGGAAGGGGGAAAGAGAGTTGGGGTGAGCGAGGGACACAAATCATGAGAGACTATTGAATACTGAAAACGAACTGAGGGCTGGAGGGGGAGGGGAAGGAAAGAGGGGTGATGGTCATGGAGGGGGGCACTTGTGGGGAGAAGCACTGGGTGTTATATGGAAACCAATTTGACAATAAACTATTATAAAAAAAAAAAAAAAAGAAAGAGAGAAAGCAAACTGATGGGTGCCAGAGGGGAAGTGGCGTGGGCATGAGTGAAGCAGGTGATGCGGACTGAGGAGAACATTACAATGGTGTGCTCTGGGTGATGGATGGAATTGTTGAATCTCTGTATCCTGCCTCTGAAACTAATATAATGCTGCATGTTGACTATATTGGTATTAAAATTTTAAATTTAATAAAAATAGCTAATTGTTCAGCATGTTAATTATATCTAAATCAAGCTGTAAAAAATAAATAAATAACGGCTGATACTGAGTGTCCAGAGTGGACCGGGAACAGGACTAAACATTTTCTCTGCATTCTCTCTCTCAATCTGTGCTTGTAAACACTCCCTATTACATAAACTCTGTTGTTAGCATCTCTACCTAACAAAGGAGGAGGCTGACTCAGAGATAATGCCAGTTGGCCTTGACCAATAAAGTTACATAAGTAGGAAGAGATGAAACAGGGATTTGAGCCCTCATAGTCCGGCCCCAGATATCACCTTCTATACTGGATTAGACAGTTCTTCAGGAAAAAAGGAAAAAGAAAAAACCAAAGACTTCTGAACACAGTTTTAAACCCTAAAACTCTCTTTCAGTGATTAGACTCTACCCTTCCCTATCCCCAAATTCAAGTCATCTCCCCCTCTTGGCCCTACCCCTCCTGGCCCCCGAAGATGGGGGTGGGTGGAGAGATGCGGTCTGACAGAAGGCCATAGGTCTCAGTAAATCCAATAGCCCTTTCAGAAACCCTTTTTCCTGGCTCTTCGCTTCTGTCCGTCTGTCTGCTTTTCCTACCAGTCTTCCCTTGAACAAAACTCTTTCAGGATTACAAGTGAGCAGCGGGGTTGTGGGTTTGGGAGGCTTGGCATCATGCTGACAGCTAAGTTTTCTCCAGGGACGCCAGCTAACCCACAGCACCCTGCTCTTTTTTTGCATTCCTTATTTTACCTGGAAGCTTTTTGGTTGGTTTCCTCTTGTGACCACCTCTTAATAGAGAAGTGTTTTCCGTTACTGCTTATTATCTCTCAGCAGATGTTCAAGGTGAGGCTCAGGATCACTTATCAAAAATATAGAGGCTCCTTGTGTCTCAAAGGCATGGAGCAAAGTCCCAAACTCATGTATGCAAGCAGAAGACAGGCATAATACCAAACACAAAGCTTTCCAAGTATGAGCCGGTAGATTTTATGCCTCCAGAATTGTAAGTAGGTGTGTCACCTGCCAAGTTATGTTGCCTTTTGTTCATGTTTTAATGTTTATTTTTGAGAGAGGGAGACAGAGGATCCAAAGCGGGCTCTACACTGACAGCAGAGAGCCCAGGGTGGGGCGCAAACTCATGAACCATGAGATCCTGACCTGAGTCGAAGTCAGACAGACACTTTACCGACTGAGCTACCCAGGTACCCCTATGTTGCCTTTTAAAAGGCAACTTAAACACTGCCCAACAGTACATGTCAGATGTAATGGCCTTGAAATTCCCTTAAAAAAAAATCTGTGATCCTGTGATATTATGATTCCTTTATAAAATCCAGGCCAGCTTTCTTTCCCCTCCAAAGAAGTGTTGGGGAGCTACCTGGCAGGAAACTGTAACAATATGAGATGTCTTCAAATTGTGGAGTGGCGGGAAGGTATACCTGTGTATCAGCCACACATTTCTAGAAGGGAGCAAGCGTGTGTATGGAAAGGAATTCATTTTTGTAACTCTAAGAAAATGGGCTTTCTTTTTTTTTTCTCCTCCCATTCATTCAGCAGTATTTTTCCTGAACTTTCCATGTGCCGGGCGCTCTGTGTGTATGGGGAATATAAAGAAGGAAAGGAGGTATAATTTTGAGAATACAGTGCATTATAATGTGTCCATGTTCAGTGGGGTGTCCACCTCATCCTGCTTTTACCTGAGACTTTTCTCATTTAGCATTAAGAGTTCTACATTCAGGAACCCCTCAAGGACAAAATGCCTCCCCTGGAAGACATGATGTGCTAGCAGCAACAGGCGGAATTCCTGTGCAGGTGACAGCCGTAAATGCAGAGAGATGCAGGTGTGTTGTGGTGGTGACTCCAGTTTTCCATGTGACACTTCTGTTGATCACAGTATGCCACAAAATGATGCACTCTGGGTAAAATTCCATACAAAACTGAGTCTTCCCTCTGTTTACTCAGTAGTTGCATTGCTGGAAGAATCAGCATATATCAACATGTGCAGAAAAATCTGGAGTTTAAATGTAAAATGTCATTTTGATTTCATACACAGATGATTATTGACATCTTTTCCACTTAAATGAATATCTAGCGAGGTATTTGAAAGTCAAGAGAGGCAAGGGACAGTTCTCTGTGGTGTGGGATTGTCCTGCACATCGTCAAACATTGATCATCCCTTGACTTCACTGTCTGAATTTAGCCAGTGGCTTCTCCGGTCTTAGCAATAACAAAAAACTCCACAGATTTCCAGATCACCCACTAGGAGGCAGTGTTTCCCTCAGTGGAAATCACTATACTAGATATTTGAGAAGAAATAAATCTCGAAGAAGAGATCGGGTACAGCAGACCTTCTCCTTTCCTTGTTCTCTTATTTCCTCTCCTTCCTCAGCTACAAACTGTAGAGGTTTTGTCTGTATACAACATCCTACAAAGTGCCTGGGACAGTCTGCAGATAACTACTATCTTCATCTCCAAACTGCTTAGGGTATGTTTGCTTGGACATATCACACCAACCCAAAGGATCAGCTCTAACATGACCTGAATGACAGTCGGGAACGTCTTCTTAGTTCCAGCTGTGGCTGAATTGGATGAGTGATCTTCCCATTACTTCCACTGGCTCTGAGCTACCATCAGCCCCGTGTTTTCCCTCTTTGTGTCCTCTGGACTCAGTGGGAGAGAGGGAAGAAGACCCACATTCCCTTGAATGAAAGAGTTTTCCAGGCAGTTTGTGTTTGGGCTTGACCAGTTATTCAACATGGTATATGTTGATATTCTTCTTTTTTTTTTTAAGTTTACTTACTTATTTTGAGAGAGAGAGAGAGAGCATGAGCAGGGAAGGGGCAGAGAGAGAGAGGTGGGGGGGAGAGAGGAAGAGACTCTCCAGTAGTCTCTACACCGCTAGTGAAGAGCCCGACACGGGGGTTGATCTTACGAGCCATGAGACCATGAACTGTCTCAAGAGTCTTGAGCTGTAATCAAGAGTCAGACGCCTCACCAGCTGAGCCACCCAGACGCCCCAGTCCACACTGGTATTCCTTTTGGTGAAGCACATTGGTGGGAAATGAAATGATTAAGGCACAAAAAATTAGCGACTGGAGAAAGAAAAGACCAGTGAGAAATTCTTAAAACACATTGAGAACTTGAGCATATGCTTTGTACGTAGAAGCAACGGTGTTCGTTATTATTAATTAGTAACCATTGCAACAGTGATGATTATTTTTGTATCATGCTTTGGGGGGTGGCTTTCGGGCTTTCCGGAAGCCGTGGAAGGCTGGGCTCGGGCTCTGCCACTCTCCAGGTGGGTGCCCTTGGTCACATAGCTTCAGCTGTCGGTCTGTTTCCTCATCTGAGAAATGGGTCCTGAGGTATGTACTTCAGCTACTAAGAAAAATAAAACATCATATGTGCAGAGCATCTGTTCCCAGGAAATAATCAATGTTGTGGCTTTATGTCCTCTTTTTCCAAAGAAATTACTAGTGGGAATCGGATAATTAATTGAATTCAAGCCCCCAGACTTGCTGCCACAAATGGCAACCATGCTGGAAGAATCTGGAGTCTGGGTTTTACACGCTCGGCTTGTGTGGCAGCCGCATTGAAACGTTGGCGCTAGAGTTGGTGATCTGGGACCAAAACCCGTCTGAGGTTCACTAGGCCCGCGTACCGTCAGAGACGCTGATGGAGAGAGCCCCCGGCAAAAACAAAACAAAACAAGCTTTCTACTGAAAAGGTGACAAGATCAGGGCAGAGACGGGGCTCTGTGCCCTCTGTCCTCCCCGGCATTGCCACAGTGCAGAGAGTGCGCTGTCGTTCATCGGGACACTTCCTGGGTGTTCCCGCCACGTGCTGAGCTCCTTCCGCAAGATTGACCGCACGTGCCAGGCACCCCACTGAGCCTCACAGGGGAAGGGGAGAAGCTGGGGCCAGGCCCTTCATTGGCATCCAGGGCAGGCACACACATTTCCAGAGACAGATGGAACTGAAGAGTTGGGGGGTTATCGGTAGCATGGACCTCGACCAAAGTGATTCCAGATGTTTGAATGGGCACACTGTCTTCTTCTGTTGCTTTCTGCCCACGTAGCATTAAATTTATCCAGAGAGCAAGTGCCGAGTTATGAAGTCTGGGTCACTCCCGTCTGTCTCATGAAATGCCACTTGGAACCAGAGCCTTTTCATTTGACAATAAAATCAATGAATGAAATATTGCAGGGTTGAAAGCAATGCTGTGCAGAATTCATAACGGGCGGCGTGTTCCCAGGGATGGAAAGGCCTGGCCCTCTGTACTTTTCTTTCCCGTAACATCAGCACATCTACTTAATGAAACTTGAACCTTGCGTTAATCCTTCACCTATTTGCGTTTAAACTTGAATCCTTTGAACAAAACTCAGAAGGCCGCCTTTTTGGATTCTGCCTCTTTATGAATGAGCTATCATTAAAAAAATTAGAATATACATCAGTTAAGGAAAAATGGGACTTGTTAATTAGGAAAACCATTCATGAGATTAGAGGTCTTGTTCTAATAATCACTGCATCTCCAATGAGCCCGTATCATTTCCTTTGAATTGTTCTCATGTTTTGAGAACCATCTCAATACTGACCACCCCGAGCTGAGTGTTCCCACTGTACAGATTCAGAGACAGCTGTGTGGCGGGGAAGCAAGGAGGAGGAGGCAAGGGAAGGGAGGAGGCACCTCCAGTCTTTTCCTTACAGTTTGCACCAGCCCCTTGGAGAATGTAAGAGAGCATTGAGACAATAATAGTGTTCCTTTAGAAGTGACAAATACAGGGGCGCCTGGGGGGCTCAGTCGATTGAGCACCCGACTTCGGCTCAGGTCATGATCTCACGGTTCGTGGGTTTGAGCCTCACGTTAGGCTTTGTGCTGACAGGTCAGAGCCTTGAGCCTGCTTCGGGTTCTGTGTCTTCCTCTCTCTCTCTGACCCTCCCCTGCTCACGCTGTCTCTCTCTCTCTCTCTCTCTCTCTCTCTCTCAAAAATAAATAAAACATTAAAAAAAAAGTGACAAATAGGATCAGTGTGAGAGAACTACCATGTCAGGGGTGTGTTTGATAAAGTGGGGAGAACAATCAGGGGGGTGAGGTGAGGGCTGGTTCTTCCATCCACTTTGCCCCAGGAAGCATTCCGTCCTCAGGGAAGTGGGGAAGTGAGGGGATCAGGGACAGAGGGCACACATCTGGGATCACAGTTAAGGTTCATGACTTATCCAAGGAGTATCTTCCATTGTAATTAATCCAAGCTTCCTTTTTTCCCTCCCCTTCAACAAATATTTATTGAGCACTTACTATATTCCTGACACTACTGGGCTCTAGACAAAGAGTAGCAGTCCTCCTCAGAAGCCTACGTTCAAGTATGAAAGAGTCAAGAGGAAAAATCAGTGTGATGGGTCTTCTGAAGGAAACAGGAGAGAATTTGAGAGTACGCAGTGGGGAGGGGTGGGAAGTAAGTGCTTTTGGGAGAGGGACGAGAAGGAAGGCTTCTCTGGAAGGAGAACTTATGCCGAAGGAATGCAGAGGAGCTGACCCTGAGAAAAGTAGGGAAGAGATTGGCAGAGAACATTCCAGCACGTGGCCTTGGAAGTCCCATGGGGCTGGAGTAATTGTGAGGGACACACATAAGGAAGGGCAGAAGGAGATGGGCAGGGGCTTGTTCATGTAGGAGTCTGGAGGCCACAGTAACAGTTTGGTTTTTGTGTTTAAATAGGGTTTTGTAGTAAGATACCGGTGCAGATCTGGTTTGCATTCTGAGAACATAGCTTGTTTACAGTGTGGAAGATGGATTGGAGGAGACAAGTATCAAAGCAGGGTGGCCGATTAGAACAGGGGAGGGTAGCAGCATTTGCAGACAGAGGTGTCTGGATCTCAGATATATTTTGGATGCTACGTAAGATGCTAGGATACGGTCGGCGAGGGAGACGAGGAATCGGAGTTGACTTCGAGTTTTACGGCTCGAGCTATATGAGGACAAATGTGGTCATCACCAGCCAACAATGTCCATGGCACATCAGCCATGCCACGGCCAGGGACACGGATGGGGATGGAATGCAGTCGCCGCCCGCACTGGGTGCACAGTTGTTAACAGGAAGACAGACGTGCAAATAAACACTTAAAACCACAGGACCCACTGGCATAGCAACTCTTGTCATTTTTGTTCTTATATATTTAAAATATATGAGGGGCGCCTGGGTGGCTCAGTCGGTTAAGCCTCCGACTTCGGCTCAAGTCAGATCTTATGTTCATGGGTTCCAGCCCCACGTCGGGCTCTGTGCTGACAGCTAGCTCAGAGCCTGGAGCTGCTTCCGGTTCTGTGTCTCCTCTCTCTCTGCCCCTCCCCCTCTCATGCTCTATCTCTCTTTGAATCAAAAATAAATAAAACATTAAAAAAAATAAAATATATGATATACGCTCCACATGGAAAGGAATACATGTGATCTTTACATTCCGCTTAAAGAAGAATAAATCCAACATCGATGCATCCACCGTCTAGCTAAAGAAATAAACCTTCATCAAACCCTTTGAATCCCTATGTACTCTTTGCCCGGAGTTAGATCCAAAATACAGTATACTGTTTTGTCACTTCCTGGCTCTTCTTGTAGTTTAACACCCATATTCCCAAATAATGTTTTATTTATTCTGCCACTTTTAATTTATAAAAATGGAAGCATTCTACCTATATACTTCTGTAACTTCCTTCTTTTGCTCATGTTTTATTAGTGGGCTACATCAACACTGCAGCATGTAACTTGAGTTCATTCCTTTTCACTGCTGTGCATGCCTGAGGCACAGTGTATCCCTTCTTTTGCCACAGGTCACTTGGGTTTACCACTTTTGGCTATTTCCAACAATATTTGTATGGATATTACTCACATATTTTTTAGGGTGCATACCTCCTGAGGCTTTCCTGAGGGTTTACACATAGAAGTGGGTCATAGAATATGTATGTATTCAACTTGATTAGTGATTGCCAGTGTTTTTCCAGAAGTAGCTGTTACAATGTATACTCCCACTCTCGTGATTAACAGTTCCCATGGCTCCCCATCTTCACTGGTAATTACTCCTTGTCATTTTCCTTTTTAAAATCTTTGCCAGTCTACTGTGTGAAAAATGATACGTCACTGGCACATTAATTTGCATTTTTCTGTTACTAATGAGGTTGCCCATTGTTAATGGGTTTACTGGCTGGATTTTCTATTCTAGAAATATTTGTTCATGTCTTTGCCCGTTTTTCCATTGAGTTGCTCATCTTTTCCTTATTGATTTGTTACCACTCTTTGTATGTTCTGGATACTAAGCCTTTGCAAATTTTATATGCTGCAAAATCATTTCTCAATTTATTTCATGTCTAATTTTCTTACCATATCCATGGATACACTGACATTAGTTAGAGCACAGTTGAATTTATCAGAGTTTTCCTTTATGCTTTGCATGTTTTTTATTTGGTTTAAGAAAATAACCCATATCCTGGGGTTATAAAAATATTTTTTTACATTTTATTCTAAATTTTTTTAGTTTGTTAAAGAGTTTTTCCACATAACTTTGTATGGGATTGGTTTATATAAAGTTTGTTTATTTTCTTTGTAAACATTTGTTCCAAGATAATTTTTCAAATCACCCTTCTCCCGTTTATCCACCATGGATCATGGCCCTGCAAATGCACAGACTATCTGCACATCCCTGTACCAGAACCACATTATATTATTATACCTTTATAATAGGCCTTGGTAGCTGGTAGTGGTGGTCCCCTCACTTATTCTTTTCTCTTTAAAAAAATACTTATTAAAATTGAACTATAACACAAATACAGTATGTGTCGGTGTTTGTACCTTAGTGAATGAGCACAGTCTTGGCTCTTCTTCACCAAACGGAAGAATAAATTTCTCAGGTCCCTCACATGTGTGTACATACTCATACACACTGGGATTTTGACTGGACTTTTATTGAGTCAATAGCCATAAATCAGTTTGACAGGAATTATCTCCTCGATGATAATGAGAGTTTTTTAAATCTATAAACATTATTTGTTATTCTTTTGGTTTGTTGTTCTTTAATATCTTCCAGTAACATTTTATAGTGTTTCCCGTAAAAGTCGTACACATCTTCTGTTAGATGCATTTCTGGGTATCTGATATATTTTCTGCCAGTGCAAATGACATTTCCGTGTATCTTAACCTACTGCTCATATATGAGAAGGCAATTAACTTTTATATATGGGCATTATATGCGTAAGTCTACTAAACTCTTACTGATTCTAATAATTTATCAATAGACCTTAATGTTTCTTTAATGCAAAGACTACCTCTAGTAATGTCTTTTTTATTATATTAATAGATATATTTCATGTTTGCCTTTTATATCTTTATCTTTTCATTTTTAATTTTTTTCTTTTAAATGACATATAGCTGGATTTTTGAAATCTTTTGTGTAAAAATCCTTCACATAGAAGGTATGGTCTATTTATCCAAATTTCTTTTACTCCTATGGTTGTTGTTACTTCTGCCATTTGATTTTGTGCCTCCTATTGGTCCCACTTATGAGGTTTCCTCATTTTTCCCTTCTGGTCTTTTTTGGATTTTAACCTCTGTTAGATTGAGGAATCTAGGACTTCTTTTTTTTTTTTAATGTTTGTTTATTTTGAGAGAGAGAGATAGAGTGCGAATGGGGAAGGGGCAGAGAGAGATGGAGACAAAGAATCTGAAGCAGGTTCCAGGCTTGAACTGTCAGCACAGAGCTGGACATGGGGTTTGAACTCATGAGCCAGGAGATTATGACCTGAGCTGAAGTTGGAAACTTAACTGAGCCACCCACGCATCCTGAGAAATCTAGCAATCTTTAACATGAATATTTAACTTAAAGTCTGAAATCAATATTTTCCATCTCCTAAAAAAAATGTGAGAATTTTAGAATGCTTTATCTGTAATCATCTCCTCTTGAATTACATGCTTGTTGTTTAAAGTATGCTAGTTTATTTCACTTTTGTTCTAATTTCATTGGTAGCATTGTTGATTTTCAGTGGTATGTTTTAAAAACTATATAAATTTGCTTTTTTCTCACTATTCTTTCCCACATTCAGACTTTCCTTCTAGGATCATTTTCCTTCTTCCATATATATTTTTTAACTTCCTCTAATGAGTGTTTGTTTCTAGTCAAATTTGTTTTTGATCCTCTGAAAAATGTCTTCGTTTTGCCATCCTAAAGGATGTTGTCACTGAGTCTGCCAATCTAGGTGATAATGATTTTCTTTTGGCGCACCAAAGAAATCCTTCCATTCTCTAAAGGCTTACATTGTTTCTGTTGGTAAGTCAGCTGTCAGTCACTTTTCATTTCCACATCCTTTCCTTGGCTTCTTTTCAAATATACCTCATCATTTTCGACAACTTTCATGTTCTTTTATCATATGTTTTATAGTCTGTATAGTTGTCTATTCATCCATAACAAATTAAAAATCAACTTTAGTGACTTCAAACAAGTCACTTATTATGTCTTATGATTTCTGCTAGAAATCCAGGAAGAGCTTAACTGGGCATTTCTCATGTGGGGACTCATGCTGTTGTAGGCATATGTCATCTTGTTTGGATAATTGATCTTTCCGCCCTTTTTTTACATATAAAATATTTTATTGTGTTATGGTGTTGGTATTTTATTTTTGTTTGGGTAATTTTTTCAGCTTTATTGAGATAGATTTGACTTACAACACTATCTAAGTGTAAGGTGTACAACATGTTGATTTGATTTGATATATTGTACATTGCAAAATGATTACCATCGTGTCCCAATCTTTGTGATGAGAACAGTTGACATCTACTCTCTTAGCAGCTTTCACGTATGTAATACAGTATTATTAACTATATTCACCCTGCTATATGTTAGATCCCCAGAACTAATTCATCTTACTACTGGAAGTTTATACCCTTTGACTACCATTTTTACATCCCCCTCACCACCACCCCTCCCCCAGCCCTTGGTAATCACCATTATACTTCTATGAGCTTTTTCAGATTTCCCCCAGATAAGTGATACCGTATGGTATTTGTCTTTCTCTGTTTCATGTCATTTGGCATAATGTCCTCAGGGGCCATCCAAGTTGTTACAAATGGCAAGATCTCCATGTTTTTATGGCTGAATAATATTCCATTCTATATACCCTGTGTTCTTCATCTTCTTGTCGGTGGCTGCTTAGATCATCTCCATGTCTTGGCTATTGTGAATAGTGCTGCAGCATATAGTGCTGTGTGGGAGTGCAGGTGTCTCTTTGAGATCTTGTTTTCGTTTCCTTTGGATGTGTGCCCAGAAGTGGGGCTGCTGGGTTACACAGTAGTTGTGTCTTTAATTTTCTCCATAGCATGTTCCACAGTAGCTACACCAGTTTACTTTCCCACCAAGAGTGCCCAGGGTTCCCTTTTCTCTACATCCGTGCCAGTACCGGTTATCTCTTGTCCTGTTGGTGACAGCCAGTCCAGTAGGGGTGAAGTGCTATCTCACTCTGGTTTGATAGGTGTTCCTTTGATGATTAGTGATGTTGTATTTTTCCATGTACTTGTCAACTTCTTCTATGTCTTCTTTGGGAAAACATCTTTTTGGTTCCTCTACCTATTTCTTAATCAGATTGTTGTTTTGCTGTTGATTTATATGAGTTCTTTATATATTTTGGATATTAATCCCTTATCAGGTACATGATTTGCAAATATCTTTCCCATTTCATCGGTTGCCTTTTCATTTTATTGTTTCTTTTGCTATACAGAGCTTGTTAATTTTATACAGTCCCACTCATTAGTTTTTGCTTTTGTTTGTTGTGTTTTTGGTGTTACATCAAAAAAAATCATGACCAAGGTGAAGAACTTTTGTTGTCTATATTTTCTTCTAGGAGTTTTGTATCCTTAATCCATTTTGAGTTGATTTTTTTGAGTGGTGTAAGATAGAGGTCTGGTCTCATTCTGCTTGTGGTTATCCTGTTTTCCCAGCACATTTATTGAAGAGACTGGGTAATTGACTTTCAGGATGTAGTCACATAGCTGCCGCGCTGGTGCCTGCTGTAGGCGGGGGGCTTCATTGTCCCACACGGAGGCCTCTCATGGAGCCTGACCTCTCTCAAAGCGCGCCAGCAGCGTGAGGCAAGTTGGCACCGAACGGAATCATTCAATGGGCAGAGGATGAGACTCTACCTTTTTGTGGAAGGAGCGGGAAAGAATCTGGGGATGTTTTTAAGCCACCACCGATTCCCTGTTACTTCTTAATGTATGGGCATGTCTTTTATTCTTATTCGTGTTTTCAGTAGTCTTTTGGGGTTGAATTTTGACTTCTGCAGGGTTTGTTTTCTGATAGATTTTGCAACTCTGTGTGTGTGTGTGTGTGTGTGTGTGAGAGAGAGAGAGAGAGAGAGAGAGAGAGAGAGAGAGAGAGACAGTGACAGAGATGGAGATTTATCTATGAGAATTCTTTGATGCCAGGTTTTAAACTACATGCCTCCAGGGAGGATTTCTGTTCACAGTGGTTTCAGACCAAAAAAGACAGCTATGAATTCTGGCCCCCAAATACCTGAGGATAGGCCTGGAGTTAGGAACTCGCAGTAGAGACCTCTGTCACTGTCTTTCACCCAGACTTGGAGCTAGGATAGGCACATGTCCCATCTCTCTTCATCTGCAGGGCTGGCATCACTGACCAAGGGCATGACTTCTCCAGGGACGGGGCGGGGGGCGTTCCTGGCTTTAGTCTTTGCTGCCCAGCCTGCTTTTGCATAGTCGTCTAGTCGAGTCTGTCTCTCTTTCTGTGTTTGGCTTATTAAAACCAGTGCTTAATGATGCCCATGAAGGCAGTTTCCCCAACTCATGTATTGCTTTCCGCTTGCTTACTTCTCTGGGTTTGTGCTTTCTTACCAATTTCTTTATTGACTCTGAGGATTATCCTTATGTTCTTGTCTATTCCTTTTTTTCTCCCTTTTATACACACCCCCTACATTATTGTTGTTGCTGCTGTTGTTACTATTATTATTTTGATCCACCATTTTTAGGTATTTTCTACGAAGATTTTTGGTTTGTTTTTCAGGATATATTATCCTCATACTGTCAAATACTGATGTCTCGGGGGTGGGGGGTGATTAAAAATAGGAATTCCCTGGCCAAACCCAAACTTAGCAAGTTAGAATCTCCTGAGATGGCAGCCAAGTGCATGGACTTTTTAAAAATGTCCCCAGAGGATCATGATGCCCGCTGTTACTAAGAGATAATTATAATGAAGACATGGTCCAGGAACAATGGATGTGCAGAAGGAGAGCTAAATTTGGTCCACGACATTGGGGAAGGCTTTATAGAAGAGGAAATTGCTTTTTACCCCCATTAAACCTTCCCTCCCATCCTCTGCTGCCATTGGCTTTACCGTAGGTATACATCCAACATCAGCATCACTCCATCTCTCAAGGGCCCCTGGGGAAAGTCCAGAAGGTGGCAGCCATCTTCTCACTGTGTGTGTAGCAAGATTGTGTGAGGTGACCCGTCTTGTGGTATGAGGTTCCCAAAGTTACTAATGCCGTCCACACGTCTGCCCATTGCAGGACTCCGCCCACAGCGTTCCAGCTTACAGAGTAGAACCCACCTGCATTGCTCTCAGTCCTACTCAGAGTATGGAGTGGGCCGTCTGAACTGTCAGGTGCCGTGTAAAAGTCAGGGGATTTCAGCTATACTGGCTGAGCCAGGAGGATTCTGGACAGGAGACAACCCTCAGGAGGCGGGTCCATTTCTTGCAGGACCCCAAGCTATATCAAACCTGTGTTGTCAGGAGAGTTCAGTTTGAATGTACTCTTTAGTAACCTGAAAAAGTGTTCACAGTGGACCACATCCCTAGATCTACATTGAACGGAGATGGTAAACAGTTGATGAGGCTTGCTTATCTGGACTCAGGAAGGACCTAGGTTTGAATCTCAGCTGCACGGCTTATTTGTAGCATGTCCACAGGCAAAGGATTTCAATTTTTCTGAGTCTCAGTTTCCATTTCTGTTAATGGAAGGTAACAGTATCTATCTTCTAAGGTTATTGGAAAACTTAAACAATGTATTTTAAATGCCCCCTATACTGATTGTCTCATGGACACTTCTGATTATTACTTTTGCTGTTATTATGGCTCCTAAAGTCTCTAAGGGATAAACAGGACAAGGGTTATTTTCATATTCTTTTCCTGCTTACCAAATTTGATGCCCATTCACTTCAGCATACAAGTCAACACTAGATTTCTGTGTCCACACTGACCCCCAGTCCATTTTCCCGGATTTAGTTCCCAGTAATAATAGTAAAAATGACAATTCATTTATTTAAAAACATCCATGTAGATCCAGAAACTTTACATATATTATCTCTAGTCCTTATAGTAACTAAGTGGGTTTTATCAGCCCCACTTGGCAAAGAACAAACCAAAGCTCAGAGGGGACAAGGAATTTGACAGGACACACAAGGGGCTCAGCTGTGACTTGAAACCAGGATTGTGGTATTTTCTTTATGTGTCCAGCCTTCCCTTCACCATGCGGGGCTCTGTATGATTGCTACGCGCGGGGTCTTTGCTCAGCCTGGAGTGGCCCTTTCACCTTTTAATCTGCCCACCAAACTCTTATTCATCCTTTAAGACCCAACACAAATACCGCCTCCCCCGGCTCGCTCAGTTGCAAAGAATTAGTGCATTGGAGTATTTCCGTGGGAGTTTACCTAGGACCCATTGGGGCACGTTTGATACTGTCTTGTGAATCTCATGCACAAAAATATATCTCCTATATTTATTTGCAATGTTTCTGAAGTCAGCAGTTCTATCTCATTCATTGTTTTATTTAATCATAATCCATGACCTGTCCTAGATGTCCACTAAATTTAATTCAGCTAAAGAATAAAAATTCTCTCCAAAAAGGTTGTGATTCAGTAGTTCTTCCACATTCTTGTCCTTACATCTTCAGTGATGTCATGTGAGTGACTGTTAGTGGAAGACAAAGTTGACACCCTTTGCTGTAGAGCCTGGCTCTGTTGACGGCCATACAGTTTCCCAAGCTGCAGGTTTGCTGCCGTTCCTCATCCAGATCTTTATTTGGCTTCTCCATTCTCACCTGGCACATTATTCCAAATCTGTAAAAGGTGAGTGGACAGCATGTTGAGTTCTATTAGCTCAGAGCCACAGCTGCCCCCACGTACAAGCTCTTTAACATGATTCACGATGAGGAAGCCTGGCCCTAAGTTACCGGGTCAGCAGCAGTCAAAAATGGCATAAGTGGAACGGAATTAGAATCTCTCAGGGGCTAAAAGGTTGTGCTTCTAACAGGTTCCTTCGTTTCTCTGATGCCTTTCATTCAGTGACACCTTAATACAGAGTTAATTGAAATGGAAAACGTCAAGCACAAAAGCAGCACAAAGGACTTTATAAGATGGTTAAGATTTCTCCACACTTTGATTAGGAATACATTTAGAAATCACAGGCAAACCAAGAACTTTGTGTTTGAAAACTGTGATGACAATAGTATGTCCCAAATCTTCCTGTCTCTAAGAAGAATAAAAGTACCCAAGGTGGGGAGGGTCGATTATAATAAGGTAGGGCACAGTCATTAGATCATATGGGAGACTTTTTGGTACAGGTGGATTGACGGACGTGCCTACGTCTTAAGGAGCTACAAGCTAATTGACAGCCACAGAATCTGACTGTCAGAACTCGGATGGACCTTTGGGATTATTTTGTGGAAACATTTCACAAAAGTGGGATGCCCAGGTCTCGGAACAATTGGGCCTGGCTTGGAACTCTCATGATGCTTATTTCTAAGACTGTCTATGGTAGTGGCTCAGGCATCACAAAGAAGGCCATAATATGGGGAGAGAACATACAGACGAATCGTGGCTGTAAATGCAGGTGTTTTAAAGTCACAGCTTTGTTTCTAAGAGTCCCCTGATTATCCTTATTTGGCATTTTTCCTATCTAGCCTACGCTCATGATGTCATTTCCAATTTCAGTTAGAGGTAGTATCAAAGACACTCACCAAGGCCAGGAATGCAGAATCCAGCCTGATGTTCACTGCCTTTCTGAGCTCTCTCATACGGTAGCCATTGTTCAGTGACTCACTGCCGTCATCAGATCTTTCTCAAGAATCCAATTTAGTTTTCAGAGAAACGACTCTTTTCACACTCTTAATTAATCAATTTACATAATATTGACTTAGCATACCTAATTGCAACAATAACAGCAGGCATACACAGGTTTTGGAGCAACCAGAACTCATTCTTGGTTCATCCATGGCCCGATGGGCGGAGACGGGAAAGTGGAGACATCCTGAAGAGTCAGGAGGCCTCATTCCGCGTGCTCTGTACATCAGCCCATGTAGCAAACTCCTGGGGGAGACAGGAAGGTGGGCAGGGCGCCCTGGATGTGCTGCAATCCGTTCCCTCCCCTGGCAGACCCAGGAACAAAAGAAAGGTGATAGACCTTCAGTCACACACATTAATGGTATTTGAGAGTTTTGCTCTGTGCGTGGCTTTTAGCAGTATGTACCTAGTCTGGTGTCTTCATCCATTCGGGCTGTTCTAATGGAAAAGTAGACCCTGCATGAATGCTTAGTCCTCACAGTTTTGGAGACTGGGAAGTCCAAGATCAAGGCATCAACAGATATGGTGTCTGGTGTGGGACTCCTTCCTGGTTCATAGTTGGTCATCTCCTTTCTGTGTCCTTCCATGGCTGAAGGAGTGAGAAGTCTGAGGACTCACCCCAGAGATCACCTCCTAAAGGCCCCAGCTTCAAGTACCATCCCACTGGTGATTAGGTTTCAACATAAGAACTTGAGGGGTGTGCAAATACCCAGGCAACAGCATATGGTAAACAAATCAAGTCCACAGATTCATGGGCCAGTTGCTCCTTGGACAATGGCGCGTAACTACATGACTGTTGGTGTGTCCGTAGCAGTGTGTCATGACGGACACGGCTCCCGTTAGGGTAGTGATGCCAGAGTGCATAGCTCTCAGACCTTGTGTGTTAAATCTGGACCAGAGCTCTCTGCAGTGTGGCAGCGACTGCGGTGTGACCGTCCTGGGCTCTTCTCTCCTTGCAGTGCCTTGGGATGACTTAACCCGGAATGCGGGCTCTCATTCTTAATCTTTTTTCTTTTTAAGAATTTTATTTATTTATTTTTTTGTATATTAGAGCCATAATTTTACTTATTCATATGTTCTTTTTTTATTTTTATTTTTTGTTTTTAATTTATTTTATCTAATTTATTTTTTAATTTATTAATTTAATTATAGTTTATTGTCAAGTTGGTTTCCATATAACACCCAGGGCTCGTCCCAACAAGTACCCTCTTCCATGCCCAGCACCCATTTTCCCCTCTTCCCCACCCCCCAAATATATTCTTTTAAAAAATTTTTTTATTTGTTTTTTAAATTTACATCTAAGTTAGCATACAGTGCAACAATGATTTCATGCATAGATTCCTAAATACCCCTTACCCATTTAGCCCACCCCCCTCCCACAACCCCTCCAGCAATCCTCCGTTTGTTCTCTGTATTTAAGAGTCTCTTCTGTTTTGTCCCCCTCCCTGTTTTTATATTATTCTTGCTTCCCTTCCCTTGTGTTCATCTGTTTTGTATCTTAAAGTCCTCATATGAGCCAAGTCATATGATATTTGTCTTTTTCTGACTAATTTCACTTAGCATAATACCCTCTAGTTCTATCCACGTAGTTGCAAATGGCAAGATTTCATTCTTTTTGATTGCTGAGTAGTACTTCAGTGTGTGTGTGTGTGTGTGTGTGTGTGTGTGTACCACATCATCTTTGTTCATCCATTGATGGACATTTGGGCTCTTTCCATACTTTGGCTATTGTTGACAGTGCTGCTATAAACATTGGGGTGCATGTGCCCCTTTGAAACAGCACACCTGTGTCCCTTGGGTAAACCCCTAGCAGTGCTATTGCTGGGTCATAAGATAGTTCTATTTCTAATTTTGTGAGGAACCTCCATACTGTTTTCCAGAGTGGCTGCACCAGTTTACATTCCCAACAGCAGTGCAAAAGCGATCCTCTTTTGTCTCAAAAATAAACATATAAAAATTAAAAAAAAAAAATAGATCCTTTTTCTCTCCGTCCTCGCCAACGTCTGTCATTGCCTGAGTTGCTAATGTCAGCCATTCTGACAGGGGTGAGGTGGTATCTCATGGTGGTTTTGATTTGTATTTCCCTGATGATGAGTGATGTTGAGCCTTTTTTCATCTGTCAGTTGGCCATCTGGATGTCTTCTTGGAGAAGTGTCTATTCATGTCTTCTGCCCATTTCTTTACTGGATTATTTGTTTTTTGGGTGTTGAGTTTAATAACCTCTTTATAGATTTCAGGTATTTATTTTTGAAGGAGGGAGAGAGCATGAGCAGGGACGGGGCAGAGAGATAGGGAGACCCAGGATCTGAAGCAGGCTCGAGGCTCTGAGCTGTCAGCACAGAGCCTGACACGGAGCTCAAATTCATGAACCATGAGATCAGAACCTGAGCTGAAGTTGGACACTTAACCGACTGAGCCCCCCAGGCGCCCTAGGGGCTCTCATTCTTGGAGTCTCATCCTCCATGTCCTCCCAGTTACCTAATCCAGGGCAGTGATTAAATGCAGCGCAACAGAGAGCGCTGGTGTACATGCACAGGGCGCAGGCACGGGATAGAGCGTGTGGTTTTCCCGTTCTCAGGTTTCTGAGAAAACCGAGAGAACCCAGACATCCCGCAGAAGCTACAGGAAGTAAAAAGGAAATAGGAACCAGAAGTCAGGACAAGGTCACTTCTGCTCCAGTTTAGCCAGAATCCATGTAAAAACCAGGATCCGGGAGAGAGAGACAGCCTGCGAGACGCAGAACGAGGGTGGGCTGGCCGCAGGCTGCCAGTCAGGTGCGCTCCAGATCAAGGTTAGTGGAAAGGACCGGGCCCCTCAGTGAAACGGTGAACTCTGCTGTCCTTGACTGTGCTTGACTCTCCACCTCAGTTGTAGCTTTACAAACTCTAACCTCCGGGGTGGGGTGCCCCAGGCTACTTCCCGGGAGACTGGACTGAGCGTGTGTCGCTATCCACGTTAGCAAATCAGTGAAAGGACAGCATCTCAAAGTCTTCCTTCTAAGGGAGTTCCAAACCTTACATGGTGACAAAGAAGTCAGCTTGTCCATGGCCCATTACTAGAAAATGGAAAATGGGAAACACTTTGCAAAAATTCATGTCTAACAAACCATAGTGAGAAACCATGTAGGAAGTTTAAGCAAAGACACCTAACAGGACCTATGTTTGCACAAACATTCTGTTTTATTTATCACTCATTTATAGGCCACTGTATCCTACAGAGGATTTTAGGCAACTTATACAGTAAGTTATGTACAAAGTTCATTGTATCCTGTGCTGTTTTTAGAGTTGGGCTCTGAGCTTCCTGGCTGCCAAAGTAAAAAGGTCTCCTCAGTCATTTGGATTCTTGCTCCAAAAGCATATCATTTATTTTGAGGGACTCAATCCTATTGTTTAGTTTGAAAGGAGTTTCTTGTGGGGAACTTCTCGAAAGGAACATTGGCCCAGTGCTACAGTGGACAGAATCCTCAGGACTGTCTTTGCGGTAAAGAGGGTTGTCAAGCTCTTCTGAGCAGTGTCCTTCGGGGAAAATTGGAGGCCAGGCGCTGGAGTTCGGCACAGTGTGGCCCAGCGGTGCAGCGTTCTGCAGTCTCCCCGCCGACCCTACCAGTCACCCGTCACTGTGACTCTGCTCTCCCAGGCCCGGGGCAGGACCTCAGTGGCAGATCACGCAGGGTTAATTTCTTTCTTTTTTTTTTTTTCTTTTTATTAATAGCTTATTGTCAAGTTGGTTTCCATATAACACCCAGTGCTCTTCCCCACAAGTGCCCTCTTCCATCTCCATCATCCCCCTTCCCCTTTCCTCCTCCCCCTTCAGCCCTCAGTTTGTTTTCAGTATTCAAGAGTCTCTCGTGATTTGCCTCCCTCCCTCTTGTGCAGGGTTAATTTCTGATAGCAAAAGAAATGACTGTTTTATAAGTTAGAGTCTAAATGAATTGAAATGTCCTAATTGTGACTAAGAAAAGAGGCCGAGAAAGCCGTACGCATCCTCGTTGGGGTCTCCAGATGCTTCTCAACTTCTGGGCCTTTGGCGTCATGTCATTTCTAAGCAGTTCTCTTTCTCTGGCCAAGATGGGCATCGTTTCCCTTCTTGGATGGCTCTGAAATGTCTTTCCTGCATACAGCATGCAGCCTGATGCCTTCTGACCTACTCGTTCTCGGGCAGCCTCGAGCTCTAAGTAAGGAACACGTGTCATCCAGGCAGATTTTTTTTTACCTGCCACTTGCTACTCGATCCGTGACCTTTTCTAGATTAGCCTCGACAGAAGCTTTTTCATGCAGACAGCTCACCTGGGACAGACACACAGACACACTGCAGTGCCGTTGGTTCCTTTCCTGGAGGTCTGGGCCCTGCAGGCCCCCGTTCATGGGCTGCCCTTTCTTCTTGCTCTTGCTCTGAGCGGAGGGAGAATTTCTTTCTCCTCAAATGTCACCTCAGCTGTGCTTTCCCAGCCCCCTGTCTTCTCTGGTAGGTTCCCATCCCCCCTGCCGCCATCACCGTGGACCCCCTCCTCTCCCGTCACCATGTCTCAGCCCCACTTGCCATTTTACTGTGGATCTGTCAGTGGCCTGGCTTCCCCACTGGAATGAATGTGCCAACGAGACAGGACCTTAAGGTTTTTGGCTTTGTCATTGTTGTTTACGACTCAGAGCCCAGAACAGTGCCTGGCACGTTATCAGCACTTAGTAAATGACTGTTGGATGGATTGAATGGGTGGGTGCCTGGCTGGCTGAGCAGGTCTAGATTGGAATGCTGGCTCCCTGTCTGGAATTATTTGCTTATCTACACAGACACACATGCATCAGCTTTCTGGCTCTCTCTCACCACTGCCCAGTGACTTTACCAGACAAAATTATTTTCTACATTGAACTTGGAAGCCTCCATTTGTAGTCTGTATCAGAAAGGATATCAAAACCACTAAAAAGCAAGGTCTTGCGTTTTGTTATTGGCGATTAGAACCATGCCGAGGGAAGACCACTAGCTGGCTGTGGTGGGTGTGTTGTCCTTGGCTTGCTAAGAGAGGCCTCTCTCCGAGGAGGATGGCAGGGGGCAGGGCCGAGACGGTGGCCCTGCGAGCAGAACCCCGTGGTTTACGTGGCATCTGCCGTTCAGCTCCTGCGGGTGTTGTGGGAGAAGCGCGTGTGAGGGCCTGAAGGAAGCCGGGGTCCACCCCAGCTGTTGGTATCGGAGCCTTCCTTCCCACACTTATCCCGAACAGCCGAGAAGCCCCGTTTTCTTCGGAAGCCAGGGATCTGGTCTCTACACAGCTGTGCAGTCTTGAGACTCCCGTTTCCTCCTGCTCTACCTCGGTTCCGTCGGTTATGCCTTAAAAATGTTAGAGTAGATGATTACTAAAGTTGTCCCCAGTGTAATATTCTTACCCACATTAGGACCTGGTATTGATAAGCTGTTCTAATGCCCTTTTGGAGTGTGCTGTTTAGCATGCCTCTGTGACACGTTCCAGGCCAGGTATTTGGTCACGTGCTTTGTCTTCTTGATAAACTCATGGCCTTCCTGAGGGCGAGGACCCTGTCTCGTCTGTGGGTTGTCACCTACAGTCAGACCCAGTGCCCAGCACTTGTATATTGTGTGGACAGCGTGACTCTGCTCTTTCCCTGTACTTGGTTACCTGCTGGTGGACTTGTAGGTATGCAGTGACCTGCCCCGAAAGACAGGTGGCTTGTGCCAAATTCATGATTCCTCCATGCAGAAGTTTTGAGAATCTGATCACTCTTGCATGCCATCTCTAACATTTCTTCAATATAGAAAACTTCTTGTTTTTAATGCTTTTAATGTTTATATTTGAGAGAGAGAGAGTGCGCGAGCGTGCACATGTGAGCAGGGGAGGGTCAGAGAGAGAGGGAGACACAGAATCCGAAGCAGGCTCCAGGCTCTGAGCTGTCAGCACAGAGCCTGACATGGGGCTCGAACCCCCGAACCATGAGATTATGACCTGAGTCGAAGTCAGATGCTTACTAACTGAGCCCCCCAGGCGCCCCTAGAAAACTTCTTTTAATCCCATCTTCCCTTTCATCTTCATCCCAGAAAAACAACACCTAGGCTTCAGGTCACACTCGGATCCCAGCTCCGTCGTTAGCCTGTGCAGAATCAGGCTGGTTCCGTTTTACCTCTGAGCCTCAGGTTTCTTACCTGTAAAGGGGAACAACACTGACTTTGCAGGGTTGGCCACAGGCTTAAGGAGCCTCTAGCACAGTGCCTAACGGGGACTCAGTAATGTTAACTGGTCCTTCCAGGGCTCAGTTCAAGACCCCCTCAAAGCTTTCCCAGGCAACTCTTGCTGGTGGCCCTTTAGACGCTGTAGGATAGGATACCTCTGTTGTGTAGCTTGGAGTATCTATTCTCACTTTTGTATAATAGACTAGAAAATGCTAAGCATCCTGGCATTTACTACAGCGTTTTCTCCTTTTTTCGCCCAGTGTCCTGAAAATAACAGATACTTAATTCATGTTCTGCACAGGAAGAGACCGCACAGGAAGGACAAGAGCACCCGCTTCCACTTTTATATCATTCAGGTGAAACGTTTGGTCCAAAATATCCCCCAGGCCCTTGTAGCTTTGATACCCTGTGCCATGATGCTGCATTGTGTTTTTTTGTTTTTTTAGTAAAAAAGCCTCATCCTTGATGCAGCAGTTTCCTTAGACACAGGGGGACTTTTCTAAGCGTGAGACACAGTGTTCTTACGTGAGCACCTGTCCTCAGGTCATCGACAGACAGGAATGTGGCTTCGGGCCGAGCTTCCGGGCCGAGGGGTTGCTTTGGCCAGCACATCGCTTCAGGGAGAAGACTGGCATGGCAGCTGGTTCCTCTCCTGGGCGGATGAGCCTCAGAAGACATGTATCTCAGGCGCTTCAATCCGAAGCTGGTGAGAGAAGTACAGAGACCTTACTTTTTTCACCAGCGATGCTAAGGAAGCCGCTTACCACGCTCACCATGGAGAGCATCTTGTGAATGAAAGGTGATGGCAGCTGTAATGAAGAGGCCAGTGAGGCCGGGTTTGGGAATCAAGACTGCTTCGCTGTAAATTGTAGATTGAGAAAGAGCCGATACCATCTAGAGTCCCTGCCTTTAGCGTCCCCATTGACTGGGGTGCTACATGGTGCCTTCCCTTCTGCTGTGATTCGGGAGGAGATTCCTTTTCTGGCTTCTTTCTCCTTTGTTCAACAGCAAAGCATGATGGGGCCCAGCGTTCTGCTGTGGTCTTCTCCATTAGCCTCTCCTTTCCATGGCTCATGTTCTTTTTATTTTTTAATTTTTTTTAATGTTTATTTATTTTTGAGAGAGAGAGAGAGAGACAGACAGCTGTGAGCAGGGGAGGTGCAGAGAGAGAGAGAGAGAGAGAGAGAGAGAGAGAGAGAATCTGAAGCAGGCTCCAGGCTCTGAGCTGTCAGCACAGAACCCTATGCGGGGCTCAAACCCACGAACAATGAGATCATGACCTGAGCCGAAGTCGGACACTTAACCGACTGAGCCACCTAGGCGCCCCGTTATTTCCTGACGTGCATAGCACAGGTAGAAGAGTGGGTGGAGAAGAGAAGGATCAAGAGTTCAACACCGGACATACCAAGTGCAAGATGCCTATTAGATGCCCCAAGGAGAGGAGTGGGATGGGCTGCTGGATTTATGACTCTGGAACTCAGTGTAGAAATCAGACTGGAGATATAAACTTGAAATTACCAACATGTGGGCAGTATTTAAAGCAGAGTGGCCCCGGGGCACCTGGGTGGCTCGCTCGGTGAAGCGTCCGACTTTGGCTCAGGTCATGATCTCATGGTTCAAAAGTTGAAGTCCCACATAGAGCTCACTGCTGTCAGCACAGAGCCTGCTTTGGATCCTCTATCTCTCTCCATCTCTCTGTGTCTGTCTCTCTCTGCCCCTCCTCTGCTCATACTCTTCCTCTCTCTCTCTCTCTCCGTCTCAAAAATAAATAAACATTAAAAAAATGTTTTTGAGAGAGAGAGAAGAGAAAGAAAGAGAAAAGAAGAAAAGCAAGCAAGCAGTGGCCCAGAGGGGAGTCACCAGGGACGCAGGCAGGAGAGTGGTGGACGGAGGTGCCCCGGGGACTGAGTGATGCCTCGGCGCTCTGGCTTCAGTGGTGAAGACACAGTGGGATTCACTGCATAGACCCATTATTGGCGTATGTTACTTCCACGGTAGCTACATTGCCATCAGCGTTTATGTTGGTCAAACACTATCAAAAATGTTGTCAAACGTTGGTCAAAAGCAGTAAAAAAACTGACGTGCTTTTCAGTAGTGTTTAGAGCGTTATGCAGCTGTCATCTGTCTCTCTACTTTCAAGATGTTTCCCATCACCTCAGGAAAACTCCCCATACCCAGCCAGTGACCCCTCCCCACCACTCCTCCCACGGAGCCCATTAATCACTGACCTACTTTCTGTCTTTATAAATTTGCCTATACTAGGCATATAAAAGGAATTGTACAGTATGTGATCCTTTGTGTCTGGCTTCTCTCACTAGGTGTAACGTGGCCAAGGTTCACCTGGGCCGTAGCACATACCAGTACTCCTTTCTTTTTACGGCTGAGGATGTTATTTTATAATTATTGCTGCATGTCTCCCCCACGCCGACTCCAGAGAGCATGCGTGGGAGTCCTTACTTGAGCACTTGTCTCCTCCCCTCCCTTCTCTACCTCGCCGTCTCCTTCCCCTCCCTGTGCTGATCTGACTTATTTTAGGGGGTGAGTCCCACCTCCTCAGAGACTTACCACATGCCCAGCAGCATCTCTTCTGCATCCCTCAAGACACATCCAATAATAATTTCGTGAAGTTGCCTTTACTTCCTTCTCTCCTGGCACCTGATTGGCTCCAGGGACAGGCTGACTTTCTATTATCACCACAGTACCATCCTTAGCAAGGAAAGAGCAGTTCAATGCTCTCAGGAGTATGTGGAGCCCTGGGAGGTCCAGGGGAGTCTGTCCCCTTCCCTGCATGCTCCACCCCCTTCCTGGGTTGCAAGGACCTCACCTCCCCCTCTTGGTATGCATGACCCTCAGCCCAAGCATGCCACCTGCACCCAGACCCCTCAGAAGGTGTTTACTGACCATGGTGTACGTCTGCGGCCCTTACCTCTCAGCACATCTGCAGGCGCGTGGATCTCCAATGGGCTGTTTCTAAAAGAAGGAAGAAAAAATAAGACTCTTGATTACTAACCCCTTCCAGGCATCCACTGGTCCATCCCCCACATAGCAGCAACAGTATTCTTTCCAGATCCAAACTCTGATGATACTGGCCCTTAATGGCTGGAAATGAGGCTGTACAGTTCCCCCCATGCCACACCACACCCCGGGGCACGGTTCACATTGCCTTCTTTGCACATGGTGCCCAGTGTCGTGTGACCAGATGGTCCTGCCTGCCTCAGCCCCTTCAGTTGTGACCCTGCTTGTCCTTCACGGAGAAGATTCTTACTCTGGGCCTTGACCATGAGGCCCTGCTCATTTACCTGCTGGGTGCAGTCTCCTCCCCCACCTCCTCTGTGTGGTCTGTCTCAGCTGTGCTGGCTCTTAGCCCCTCAAGGCTTTTCCTCCTGACACCAGCCAGTACTCCAGCTTCCTGAGGACACACAAGTTAGCATCCTACAATTCAGTTCTGACACTACTACCCATAATTGGCATCCAACCCCACAGGCTTATGGACTGTGTCCCACAGGACAGCCTGTACCTGAGACACCAGGCATGAGCATCAGGCCCCTAGGTTACCCACATTTCCATTCAACTTGGCTACAAAGTCAGGGCCTCCCTCAACCCCCTTCTCACATAGGTTTGCTATTTGCTAGAACACAGAACTCAGGAACCCACTGTACTTACTATTAGTGGTTGATTATACAGAATCCAACTCAGGAACAGCCACGTGGAAGAATGCCCAAGACGAGGTTGAGGGGAGGCTGTGGATGGAGGTGCCATGCCTCTTCTGAGCGCACCACCCTCAGGCACCCCAATGTGTTCACCAGTCCATGAGCTCTCTGAATCCCATCATTTAGGGTCTTTATGGAGGTTTCGTTGGGTGGGTAGGTAGGTAGGTAGGCAGGCATGGTGATTAAGTCATGGGTGATTAAGTCATTGGCCATTTGTGATGAACTCAGTCTCTGGTCCCCCTCCTGTCCCTGGAGATTGGGCAGTGGGGTGAAAATCCCAAGCTTCTGATCAAGGCTTTGTCTTTCTGGCAACCTGCCCCCATGTAGCTATTTAGGGACCCACCAAGAGTCACGTTATTAGAACAAAAGATGCTCTGGGGCACTGGGGTTGCTTAGTCAGTTGAGTGTCCAACTCTTGATTTCAGCTCAGATCACGATCCTAGGGTCATGGGATCTACACTGAGCTTGAAGCCTGTGTGGGATTCTTTCTCTCCCTCTCTCTACCCCTCCCTCCTACACATGTACTATCTTTCTCCCTCTCTCTCTTTCTCAAAAAAAAGAAAAATACTATATGGGAAAAAAATTAAGTAATAACTACAGAAGACCCAAAAATGTTGGCTAATAATGATAATACTTAAAGCTGAACAGTAGTTTATGGTTTACAACATTTTATTTTACTCTTAAATTAACTGTGTGATGAGAATAGAGTGAATTGTACCATCATCCGTTTTAAAGAAACAAAAACTAAAACTCAAAAATCAAGTAGTTTTGGCCCAGGTTGGACAAGTAATAAATACAATTGACCTTTGAACAATTTCGGGAATAGGGGCACCGATCCTCCCCCCGTTCAGTCAAACTTACCTACTTACTTCCTGGAAGCCTTACCAATAATGTGAATAACTGATTAGCAGATATTTTGTATGTTATATGCATCATATCCTGTATTCTTACCAGCAAGCACGGAAAAAGGAAATGTGAAGAAATGAATTTACAGTCCTGTATGGTATTTATCCGAAAAAATCCACATGTAAGCGGACCTGCGCAGTTCAGACCCATGTTGTTCAAGGGTCAGCTGTGATTGGAAAAGGCAGAACTTTTCTGGTGGTCTTAGAATCCCACAAATAAGTGCTTTTTCTGTAATCGCAGTAGGGAAAGTTAGATGGTTTCTCCTAGACACTGGCATCAGTACAGGAATATCTGTGAGCCAGGTAACTGAAAGATGCTAACAAATTGTGGGGTTTTTTAGTTTGTTTGTTTATTCAGAGAGAGAGAGAGAGAGAGAGAGAGAGAGGGCATGCACAAGTGGAGAAGGGCAGAGAGAGACAGAGACAGAATCCCAAGCAGGCTCCTCACTATCAGCACAGATCCTGACATGGGGCTCAGACTCACAAACCATGAGATCGTGATCTGAGCTGAGACCAAGAGTCAGACACTTAACCAACTGAGCCACCCAGGCGTCCCCAAACAAATTGTGTTTTTGAAAAAAGACCCAAGGAGTCCAGGGATGCAAGTTGTAGGCAGATCCAGGCCAGCTCTGCTCCCCTGGGGGAGGCCCCGTCTGAGAGGTGACAGCAGTCAAGCGTCCTGGGAGTCGGTGTGGTAAAAGCAGCCTTGGAAGGTTGCCCAGCGGCTGGCCCTGTGTTCCTTTTCAGTTTTTCCCATTTCCAAAGACCAAAGATCAGGGAAGGACGAAGAGACAAATCATTATTTGAGATCGAGCAGGAGATTTTAAACTGTAGGTGAAGTTAATTTGGGCCCACATGGGACTGACTTGAGGAGGCGGGTGGGGACTTGTCCTTGTACCTTGGGAGATGGAATCATTACCTGGACCTTTATTGGATTGCAGACTCTTCTGAGCCTCGGGCTGTCCTTTTCCATTCTCTGTAGATGGCCCTGGATAGGAAGTGCTCTCAGCTCAGCGCTCTGGGATCCACACTCAGATGGACCATAGAGGACTCTGGTATTCCGGACCCCTGCCCACAGCCTCCAGTGGTGGCGCAGGCAGGAACTGGCATGCAGGTCAAATGCGCCTTGGCCAGCCTTTCTGCCCGTTCTCTCCTGTCCTTTGGATCCTTACCCGCAGTGGTACCTGGGGGCAGAGATGTCCTGTAGGTGGTCCCTAACTGCAAACATAGATGTGGAAACACAGGCTTTTGCAACAGAGTGATCTGAACACAGATGAGGCTCTGTCGTCCCAGCTTCTTGTCCTGGGCAAGTGATGTAACCTCTGTAAAAGTTTCCCTTCCACACCATGGCGGGGAGCACAGTGCCCACCTCACGGGGTTGTTGTAAGGTACTCTGAGAGAGTGCATGGAAAGCACATACCCCTGTGCCTAGACAGAGTAGCCACACAGAGGGGGGCAGGCTCCCATCACAGGGCAGCTGTGTACAGACACACACAGGACAGGTGGGGGAAGAACTTGGATGGGGACAGTGCAGCAGGATGAGGATGCTGAGAAAGCTTCTCTGGGCTCCTAATAAAGACATCCTACCATCAGGTTGGAAGGGAGATTTGAGGTCATCAAATCTAGTACAGAAATCCCTGGGTGCCCTGCCACTCCAAAGGCCCCCAAACCTGCCATGCATGAGAATGCATGGGGCTGTCTTTGCATAGAAATTCCCAGGCCTCATTTCGGGACAGTCTGCTCAGGTGAGGTTAGGGGTGGGGCCAGGCGGACAGTAGCTAACCCAGTCAGGAAGCTTTGTGTAGAGATCACAAAATCCGGGAGGCCAGGACTGGGCCTATTTTCTTCGCTCCTGTGCCTCCAGCAGTTGGCCGAGAGCCCCGTGCACAGGAGGGTCTTGGTGGATACCCGCTGGCTGAGGGCTGAATCATGCAGGCTTTTCCAGGACCACGCCAGTGTTCAAAAGCTGCTCCCTCGAAAGGCAGCTTGTTTCCATCTTGGCGAACTCTATTACAGTCTTGCTTATGAGAAGCAAAATCTATCTTCAATCTTCACTCATTCAGCCTAATTCTGCCTTCTAGAGTGACACAGACTCTAATTCCTCTTAGAAGGGGTTATCCCTCAGCTAGCGAGGTCAGCAAGGATGGGGTCTTTATCTCCAAATGAAATCGAGGTTGACCAGAATGAATAAACACCCCCCAAGGCAACAAAATGATTGGCGAAAGGACCTTTTTAAACTAGGGCGCGTGCATTCCAACACAAGGACGCAGAGTATTAGCCTGTGGTACGTAAACCTAACCAGCGTCTCAGGGAAGCCCATGATGGAGATCCCTGTACCGTTTTACAGAGGAGGAAACTGCGGGACTAAGCATTTACCCAGGATTACCACTCAAGTGGAGGAGAACTAGAATTTGAACAGGTAAGAATTATATTCATGTTCAAGGAAAGAAGAAAGGCAGCCCCCTTAGAGGAGCTTATGCATAGAAAACACAGCCAGCATGGAGTCGGCAGTTGAACCCCAGCGTTGGATGGTGAGTTCCCAAGCACCTCACTACCCTTCTCTGAGCCCCACCTGTTAAAGCAGGCAGGTCCAGCGTGAGTACGCAGATCCTCACTGTGCCTGGGAGTTGAGGCAATCCCAGACTGCGTTCCGGCGGAGTTACGCTGAGTATGTAGAATCCTGAAACGCGCAGGTTCCAAAAACAGTCCTTTTCACCCCATCCAGCGTTGTTATAAATATCTTTTGTGTTGCATCTTCTCAGGGGATGCTTTATTATTCCACACCCCCTAGTAGAGGGCATCCAGGGTGAAGAACAGTCCTTTCTGGATGTGTGGTGAACGGTAATGTGATACCATACGTTTTCCTTATTACAGCCATCCTGTGCTCAGACACGCATTATTGAATGGTACTATTAAAGGCTTTTCTATTCTATAGCTTATTAGAATAAATATGAGGTTGAAAAGTCATTGTTACTTTCTTTGCTGATACTACGGACAGCCCCTAGCTATAATGTTTTAATATTCACCTGCTGATGTAGGCAGAGCAGTTTTGATATGCAGCGGTGATTGGTGGACTTACTCTGTGCATCCAGGAGCTTTCCTGGGGGTGGGGGGAGGTGGGGGGGGTAAGGAGATCATCCTGGGGGCGTCTCCCATCAGCACTAGGACTCTGTTCCTGGTGTTTACCTGGAGAGGTTCACCTGCGAGCATTCACTTCCATCCCATTCAGCTAGAAAGAGTTCCCCAGTTCCAGATGGGCTAGCACGGTCGGTGATAGATGGTACTTAGTTTTCATCCACCCATCCACGCTATACTGGGCCCCAAGAGCATTAAGCTTTTAATCAAGGAAGCAAAATGATCAAATTTGCACCTTCAGAGTATTTTTATGTGGGCAAAATGGAATGGCACGGTTCCCCTGAGGGGAAGGTGATCAAGTGTGAGCTGCCAGGTAATCTGGGAAGGAGATGTGATAAGGGGGCGACAGCAGGCGAGGGGACGGATTTGAAAAACAGTAGATACAATCTGTGGGATTTGGTTGGGGCGAGGATGTGAAGAGCAAGGAGGGTAGCAAAGTGGATGGGCCTCGAGGGGGCCATGCTAAGCGAAATAAGTCAGGCGGAGAAGGGCAGATACCATATGTTTGCACTCATAGGTCTAACAGGAGAAACCTAACAGAGGACTGTGGGGAGAGGAAGGGGGAAAGAGAGCGGGGGAGAGTGAGGGACACAAATCATGAGAGACTATTGAATACTGAAAATGAACCATGGACTGAAGGGGGAGGGGGAGAGAGGGAGGGGGTGATGATCATGGTAGGGGGCACTTGTGGGGAGAAGCACTGGGTGTTATGTAGAAGCCAATTTGAAAATAAACTATTAAAAATAATTTTTTAAAAAAAAAGAGGAGAAGCTCTGGAAAGTTGTCTGGACTGGGATGGAGATGGTGGTTAACCTCCTGGCAGTGGTAGTTGAGGCCACTGGAGTGGATCTTGTCTTCCAGGGATAAAATGTGGAACAAGAGGAAAGTGGGGGGCAAGGCTGGGAGTTGGGGAGCACTAGGATCGAAGGGGAGGCAGGGGAAGAATGTTCAGAGGGAAGAAAACAACCAAGAGACTGGCGTTCCAGAAGCTGATAGCTTCCGAAAGGCACAGCAGGGTCAGGAGCAGGGGTGCGGACAGGAGGGCCAGAGTTTGCAGAGTCTGGTGTGTGCAGCCGGTGTGAGCGCTCGAGAAGAAGACTCAGACGACATATGCACAATGACCATCACTGTAGAGAGGAAGGGTGGGGCCTTAGGCAAGCATCCGCCAGGAGCCAGGCTCTTTGCCTGTGTCATTTGGTCTGCACATCCCTTCTTGGAGGCGGGAAGTACAGTCTGTTCTTGCCCTTTTACAGTGAGGAAAGTGAGGCTCAGAAAAGTAAGACCATGGCCCAACCATACAGAATCAGGGCTACAGCCCTCTTCAGTCTGGGTCACAAACCATTACCTTTACCATGCTGCCTGCCTCCCTCCTGCCCACCTGGTGGGTGAATGCCCAGCGCGCCCTGTCCGCGCCCCAGGTGCCCTGTGGAAGCATCACCATCCCCCTGCTCCTGGGGCCTCACCTCCTGCACGGAGCTCTCCGCCTTGAGCCAGAAGCTGCGGAAGGGGGGAGCGAGGGGAGTTCCCAGGCTGGAGCCATCCGTCTGCTGGCTGGTGACACCGACACCAGGGCCCCAGCAGAATAGTAAGCTTGTTCGCTCTTGTCTGGCTGTTAGTGGTGATGTATGAATAAGCAAAGAAGACAGCTTCATTTTCATAAGTTAACTTGTGCCTGGAGTAAGGAAGACGGGGAACAGTGCACTTAATCATAACCACAGGGCCGCACGGAAAACAATGACAAAGCCTTTTCTGTTAGTCACGGTGGTTTATTATAATAACTCCTAAGAAGACGAGACAGGGCGGGATGCTGAGCGAAGCAGCTTGCCAGCAGCCTGTGTTTGCCACCCCCCAGCCCCCCACCTCCAAGGAGTCCCCTGGGACTTTACCTCTTAATGAGATGGCAGGTCTCACGTGTGTTCACATCATCCAGGTTAAAGCCTTAGACTTTGACCTCTGGAGACCAGATGCCGTTGGGCTGAGGAGCCGGGATTGGCAGAGCGGCAAAGGATGGCCTGTTGTGAGATAACACTGCTCTCAGAGAAGCTTGTGGGGAAGTCTGGGGGTTTGGAGGTCTGTGTGGACGGGCAGATGCAGTAGACGACCCCGGGAGACCCCAAGCCGGCATCACCCACCCTCCCCGACAGAATCAATTATTCCCTGCCCTCCATTCCTCCAACTTACCAGTGTTTCTGCCGCTGCAGGCACCATGCTGCTTCATAATTGTTTATCTGTCTCCTCTTCTAGCTGCCTCGAGGGCAAGGACCATGTTTTATTTGTCTTTGATTCCTGAGTTTTTGTGTGGTATCTGACACAGAGCAAACCCTCAGTCGATAGTAAACAGAACCAACATCTAGGCAGAGTGAGGACCATGTCAGCTAAGGAAGGAAGGAGCGGGGGGGCGGGAAACTGCTGATGCCTGAATCCAGGTGGATGGGACAGAGGATGAGGCCAGGGAGTTCTCGGTGTAATGATAAGAGCAGAGGTTTACTGAACATTTGACTGTCTTTCCCGGCATTGTTAGTGGTAGCGTTTGAATAGGCAAAGAATACAAAATAGTGCCTAGAGGAAAAAAAAATTCATTCTAAGGTATGTCCAATGTATTCACTTTATAAATGAATGAAGTGGGCACCAAGAGGTCAAGTAACTTGTTCAAGGTCGCACAGCTCATAAGTAGAGGAGCCAGGATTTGAACCTGGGCAGTTTGGCTCCAATGTTCATTTTCTTCATCACTTCACTGTCCTCAAGAAGCCTATGACTGCAGGCTGCCACTGAGTTCTGCTGGTCTGTGAGCTGGATTTAGATGCCTTAGAGTGTATTGTGTGCTGGGGACCCGGCCAGTGAACATCGCCTCTGACTGAAGCAGGGACGGCGTTTCCAGACCTGGATCACTAATTCTCAGTCATTCATGTCCTTCCCAATTACCTGGTTTTTTAAAATGCAGATGACCAGACCCAGTGACCAGAATTCTTAGTCAGAAGTGTTGAGGCATGAGAGAGTTAATAGATGTTATGAACCCCACATCCCCAGACACTAAACTAGTTTAAAGGTAAAAGAATGTGGGGCGCCTGGGTGGCTCAGTCAGTTGAGCATCTGACTTTGGCTCAGGTCATGATCTCACGGTTCGTGAGTTCAAGCCCCGTGTCGGGCTCTGTGCTGACAGCTAGCTCAGAGCCTGGAGCCTGCATTGAATTCTGTGTCTCCTTCTCTGTCCCTACCCTGTTCATGCTGTCTCTGTCTCTCAATAGTAAATAAAATGTTAAAAAAAAAAAAAAAGGTAAAAGAATGAGAGCAAAACGTCATTTTTAGTGTAGGTTAAATCAAAGGAATTACGATGGATGTTCGTCGTATCAAAGCTCTGAGTTGGAATTGCCCACACTGTCCCCATGGTGTGGGGCAACCGTGGCCTCCTGGAGAGGGGCCTGCCCCAGGAAAGGACAGGGTTAAAGGGGCCCCTCTGTCAGAGAAGCGATGAAAGAGGGGTTAAACAATGTGGATTTGTTTCTCTGAAGCTCACCAGCCAGGTAAGTACTCCTGTGTGCACAGAGGAGAGAAAGGGCTGGGGCTAGCAGCTGGAAATTCCTCCTTCTAGAAACCTGAGCAGTAGGGGGGAGCAGCCTCCAGTCATAATTAATGTCTGAGTTGACGCCCAGGAAGCTACAGTTAATAACCTCAGAAGCACTCAGTTCTCAGATAAAGTCCTAGAAGGACCTGACTGTTGGGCTAGGTGGACCTCCGAAGAAGACCTGGTGGGTGGGCTTGCTGTCTTTCAGAAGCTTCCAGGTGAACTTGGATGATGATCTGCAAAAGTCGCTATGACTTAGAGTGCTTAATAGGTTCCAGCCTTTGTGCTTAACCATTAACACACGTGAAGTCATCCAAACGTGAAGACGCAACAGCCCTAACTCTTAGAGACTGAGGCCGAGAGAGAGAGAGAGAGAGAGAGAGAGAGAGAGAGAGAGAGAGAGACAGATTAAGTAATGGTCTCAAGGCTACACAGCCGGAAAGGGGCAGGGCCAGGAATTGGGATCAGTCAGTGGGATCTGAGGTTTCCACTCTTTCCTCTGGCTACCCTGCTGCATAGTTGATGGACCAAAGACCTCTGCAGGGTAAGATGCACCAAATAGTTCAGGGTATTCACAAGCCCACTTACAAAACCTAACTACCTTTTTAAATTTTTTTAATGTGTTATTTTTAAAATTTTTTTACCGTTTATTTAGTTTTGAGAGAGAGAGAGAGACAGGGTTTCAACAGGGGAGGGACAGAGAGAGAGGGAGACACAGAATCCAAAGTGGGCTCCAGGCTCTGAGCTGTCAGCACAGAGCCCCACACAGGGCTCAAACCCACAAACCATGAGACCGTGACCTGAGCTGACGTCAGATGCCTAACTGACTGAGCCGCCCAGGCACCCCATCCCAGCTACCCTTTCAGTCCTCTGACAGAGCAGCTAATGAATCCATCTGAAAAAGCAAAATGAAGTCTTAGTAGCTATTTGTTATTTTGCATTTTGTCAACCAATGGATATTAAAATTACAGCCATCATGCTGCTAATTAAGGATTTTACTTTGCTTTTTAACCTTCAAGAGGGCTGGCCTGTGTAAAGAAGTTGTATGCAACCATCATGAGAAATGCAGCCCAGGTGCAAACTGAGAGGGGCGTTTGGATAACATAACTTAGACTAATCATGCATGTCCCTCCTCTGGAGGTTAAGACCTTGGGTTCAAGCCTTCTATAGAACAACAGATGTAAACATGCTTTCAGGCGGTGCCGCCCCACCTTTGCAGTTTTCCACGCAGGCGAGGAAAACGCCAGGTTTGCCAGAGAATGTGTCGGTGAGTGGGCGGGGGGAGGGGGGGTGCAAAGTGCTCTACAGCTTCCGAAATGTGGGGGTACTGATACACTAACATTGCAGGTCTCCCAGTCTGGAGTGGTGTATCCGCCAGCCGTCATTTATTCAGCAGACATTTCTTAGCACCCATTAGCATGTTGGATACTACCCTTGGACTAACGGAGAGGTCGATGTTTACAAAAGAGGTATGGGTGTACCTGTGTATCACCCACTCTGTCCTTTACAGGGCATAAGTCAGCTAATGCAAAAAAAAGTACTGGGAGGAAGTGCTAAATAGAACTGTCTTCCATCTCATGGGAGCGAAGGCAAAGTGACCGTTCAGACTTAGGGCTGTTCATAGGTGGCTTCATGCTAGAGTTGGACTGGAAGGGATGGATGATGGGCATGGGTTGCCCGGGGGTCAGGGCAGTTCCATCAAGCAAGAGCCAAACTGGCAGGAGCCAGAGGTGAGAATGTAAGCAGTAAAACTACATTTTCAGTTGGCAGGAATGAAGTGTGGTTAAATAGAGAATGCTTCTGGGGCGCCTGGGTGGCTCAGTTGGTTAAGCGACCAACTCTTGATTTGAGCTCAGGTCACCATCTCAGGTTCATGAGATGGAGCCTCGTGTCAAGCTCTGCGCCGACAGCACAGATTCTCTGCACCTGCCCGCTCAGTCGCAAGTGCGTGTACTTTCTCTCTCTCTCTCTATCTCTGAAAATAAATAAATAAACTTAAAGAAAAACATAGAGAAAGCTTCTGAAGAAGTAGATTAAGGCAGAACACAATTCGTGGAATGCCAGAGTATACAATTTGGACTTTCAAGGTGCTGACGATGACCTTACCTGAAATTCAGATGGCTACCCTAAATTCAGTGAAAGATCATTCCCCTTTTGTCATTTTTGAGCATGTGACACCCTTCATTATACTGAACCTGGGGTCATTAGTAATTATGAGCCAGACCCCCCCCCAAGGGCTGACTCTGTAGCCCCCCTGCACCCCGACCTTCGTGTGAGATTGTCACGAGGGCCCCATAAGGAGGTCACAGCATCGGGACGCAGCACACAGCTTTCTCAGCTGAGGGCAACCTGCCTTTCAGATCTCACTGTTTTGCACGAACATCCCAAGCTCGTTGCATGTGGAATTGATTGGCCCTTGCACTTCTTGAATTGTTGATGTGTTTTTCTGAGGGATTCTACAAGTTTTGGATGTGATCGTATACAATGACAAAGTGGGTGGTAGTATTTTTCCCATGCCTCTAATTTATGTATTTGTGCCGGGGTGATGATTTAGATAGGAGCTCGATAAATTGATCAAATAAATTACACCGAGCCCACACACCATCATTTCAGGGAGCTGCCATCACACCGGGGAGGTTCTATATCACGCAGTGTGCTGTTCTGGGAAAAATGTCGTGTTTTTCTTAACATGCTCCTAGGCTTTCATTTGGTCAGAAAGGTCTTTATTTCTCAGATTGACCAATAATATAAAGATTTTGGCCCCAGAAGGCATTGCTTCGCTCTGGAAGACTGTGAATATTAGTCATGTGACCTTAGCAAGCTATTTAAAATGTCCAGGTCTCAGTTTCTTTCTCTACAACATGGATTTTTCATTCCTCCTGCAAATGCTTGCTGTAAAGGCAAGTGAGATGGCGTTGAGATGGGGGAAGGAGGGTGTGTCGCACAAGTACTAAATCATGTGCTGGCTCCACCATTATTGTTCACATCATGGTCCTGATGAACTTCAGCTTCCTGATCTGTAAAGAGTTAATTGTTAAGTCCAAGGAATGCCTTCTGCAAGTGGATGATAGGCTTGTCTCATGGAAGGTGGGTGGGTCTGATGCCCTGCTTGCCCTCCGTAGAAGGCCTGGACTCCCAGGAACATTAAGTTCCAAGAAATCAAGAGGAGTGACTGACTCCCTTAAGATGCTGAGAAACTAGTCTGACCAAGAGGCCTGGCTCAGCCATGCTGTTGGTCCCAGTACACCAGACACAGGCCAGCGTCAGAGCTGAGCACTGGGGGCAGAGAAGCAGTTGGTCCTCTAGGAAACACTCCTGCATTGAAATGACACAATGGCTTGTTGACTCATGAAGAAATGGATGTGAGGGTGAGAACACTGTGGGGAGGTGGCCAAAAGGGGGCTCTTCTCTGTGGGCTTCTATCTCCTTCACCAAGGGGCATTTCTTCCCTCTGATGGGAGCAGATGATCTTAGCTGATGCCCAGTAAGCCAGTGAACTAATGTATAGTGGGAAATAGTAGAGCTGAAATGCATGAGATATGTTGGTAAATAAATATGTGTTGCATGAGTTAAGGGATGGATGGATGGATGATTGGTTGGTTGGTTGGTTGGTTGGTTGGTTGGTTTGGGATTCTGGCATTATCACAGAGTAACTGAGTGACATTGGGCAAGTTAATTATTTACTCCTTCATTTCTTCTCTATGAAATGGGAATGATAAAATGGCGGGGCAAGGGGTACCTGGGTGGCTCAGTCGTTTAAGCATCCAACTCTTGATTTTGGCTCAAGTCATGATCTCATGGTTTGTGAGATCAAGGCCCAAGTCAGGCTCTGTGCTGACAGCTCAGATCCTGCTTGAGATTGTCTCTCTCCCTCTCTCTACCCCTCCCCCATGCATGCATACTCACTCTCAAGCTCGCTCTCTCTCTCTCTCAAAATAACTAAGTAAACTTTAGAAAAAAATGGCAGGGCTGCCAAAATGTGAAATTAAATACACTACTACAAGGTAAGTATTTAGATCAAGGCCTGACACTTAATAAAAACTACAATAAGATTTGTCATTACTGTATCTCCTATTCATTACTTACTCACTGTTCCATGTGGCTTGGCTTCTTTTAATACCTTTGCTTTCTCTGTACTTTCCAGGTCAGCAGGTCCTGGGCTTGGTAGAGAACCAGAGCGACTGGTACCTTGGAAACCTGTGGAAAAATCACCGTCCTTGGCCTGCCCTTGGAAGGGGCTACAACACAGGTAAATTGTGAGGGTAGCATGAGGTGGGGGTTTCAGAAGGTGACGTGAGGGCTCAGTATTCCTTCCTCTGAGGGAGGAGGCAGACAAAGGACAGGAGGAGACCACTCGGTTGCCTGAATTCTGCAGTGGACGGTATGTACACATTGACCTCCAGTTCTTAGAGCCACAACTATAGTCAATGTAGCTGTCAGACTCTGGCCGTCAGTGGCAATCACAGCAAAGACTCTTCTGACCAGCCTTCAGGTCTAGATTCCATTGGGCTTTTTTAAGAGTATGACCTCTAGATTCCTTAGCTTCGTTGATACAAAGATTGTTCCACAGTGACAAAGAACCCCGGCATTTCAGCTTCTTAGCACGACAGAAATTTACGTTCCTCACATTCCATGTTCGTGTTAGGCCTGCTGGATCTTGCTCACTGTTGGCCTTCAGGACTCATCTGGATTCATACTTCCTTGTATAGAGAGGAAATTAGCAGGTGTCCTGTTGATTCTGAAAGTTTCCGGTCAGAAGTGACATCATTTCTGCTAATATTTCATTGGCTAATGGTATCTTCATTCATTCATTCACTCACTCATTCATTCATTCATTCTGTGTTCAACAACTGTGTATGGAGTGCTGGTGTGTACTAGACCCTGTGCCATGTGGGCCGATACCTCCCATGACCTCACAGACCGTATCCATAAGGAATTAGAGCAACATGCCTCTCCTTAAACTCAGAACTGCCAATGCCTGTTGTTGTGCTTCCAGATCCTTCTGCCCTTTCCCCCTTTATCCTCTATTGCCACTGCTTTGGAACCCTGTTCTTAAAGGATGTAGATGTGTGGTCTGTGTCAGCACCAAAACTTGGAGCTCAGGGGGCAGTAGGGTCAGGCCCAGGAGGACTGGGACCTGGCATCTGAGACCAGCTGGACTGGGTGGGGCGGGGTTTCAGGGGATGGCGCCATCTAAAAGGTCTTGGAGGCTCAAAGTCAACTCTTGAGAGCTGAGGGTCAGGTGCAAATACATGGACCCAGAGGCCAAAGAAAAATGGCTGACAGTCAAGCTTGCAGAGGTGAGAGTTCAGAGATGGGGTCAAAGCTGGAGGAGGACAAGGAAAGGAAGTGTCAGAGTCACTGTGCAGAGGTGCAAGGTAGAGAGTTCTGTGAAGGCCATCCTTTGATGGGCGCCTTCCTTAGCTCACTTTTGCCAGGCTGGGCTCACTCTATGGAATTCACACCTCCTGGAGGCTCCCCTGCTGTGCTGGGCATTAACCCTTGAGTTGCTGGATGGTGAGGGTGTCTGAGGAATCCCGGAGAGGGGCCAGGCTAGAGGAGGGAGGCAGAAGGGCTCTGAGCACCAGCTCTCCCTCAGCTGGAGTAGAAGTATTTTCATAATGGCTAAGGCAGCGTCTCTGTATACCAGCTGAGTATGTACCAGTGCTTTCTAGATGTTACTCTGATTCAATCCTTACACTAACCCCACCAGGCAGGCACTATTCTTATTTCTATTTTATACCCAGGAAACTCACACTGAGAGAGGTTGAGGCTCTAGTCTGAGCAGTAAGGAGGCTGCCTTGTTAACTACTAACCTTCCTAGCTTGAACTTCACTGGCTTCAGAATCAAGAATACTATACATTGTGGAATTCTGGACCCTGTCTTTGAAGCGTCTGGAGGCAAGCCTAGGACTTTGCCCCATGAGAAACCTCAGGATGTTTCTGGAGCAGAAGGGTCTGCTCTGAAACGTGGCACTCTGTTTCTTCTCCAAACAAGCCTTCCCAGGAGGCTTTCTCAGTACATTTGAGGCTAGACCCTTTAGGAACCCACTGTGGGGCCGATCACATGCCCTCCCCCCACCCTGCCCTGTCCTTTCCTTTGGTAAGCGAATTATCATCTGATATTGATCTTTTTTTTTTATGTTTTTATTTATTGTTAGAGAGAGACAGTGTGAGCGGGGAGGGTCAGAAAAAGAGAGGGAGACACAGAATCCGAAGCAGGCTCCAGGCTCTGAGCTGTCAGCACGGAGCACGACACAGGGCCCGAACCCACGAACTGCAAGATCATGACCTGAGCCAAAGTCGGACACTTACCTGACTGAGCCACCCAGGGGCCCCAAGATGTTGATCTTTTGTAAAAGCCTGAATTCCAATACATTCACTCCAGGCTCTCGTAAAGCCTGAGAAACCCTTGTTTCTAGAGAGTATATCTATAGAGATATACTGCAGTGATCTTGAGGACACGGCATCGGGGTCATGGTTATCCATGTCAAACAGAAACCACAGGTCATCAATCTGAGTTTGCGGGGAGGAGAAAAATGTGGCACGCTGGGGAATTTATTATGACAAAAGTGACACGTCTCATCCTGCCTCTCCCAGTTTGCCTCAGTGTGAGGTCAGGGAACATACAAGTCCCTAAACCACCTCCAGCGCCTCCTTGATATGCCAAGGCAGCAAGTTACTTCCCCTCTTGCTGCTGCTTAAAGGGCAGAGCAGATGAGGAAAGCCCTGTTAGAACTGATGTGTCCATTTAAATAAGCCAGTGACACCAAGTGATCGTTATAAAAGGATTTATGCGACATCAGAATGCATTGGCTTTCATGATGGGGATTTGTTATTTTAAGACTAGGAATTGTACCACAGTGGATGAGTCATCCAGCACTTCGATTCTCATGGAAATTGAGGGCTCTGCTGGGAGGGTGCCTGCTGCCCTAAATCCTGACGCAAAACAGGCCTCCCAAAAGGGGTGTCTCCCGCAAAGCCCTGCACTGAACCTTCCGCTTGGTCTTGGCAAACTCTGGCAGATCCACGTTGGAACTGCGATTCAGCCACTAAGTGCCCATGTCGGCTTGGCCAAGTTGGTTCACCTCCCTGAAACGTGATTAATTCTTTCCCCTGTAAAATAGAATAATAGTACCTAGCACAGGGGGATTCACAAGGTAACTAGTTTAATAAGCCTAGCTCGGTATGTGACATAAAACAAGTGCTCAGTAAATCTTAGTTTGTGTCCCCTTGGGTTTTTCTGCCACTTTTCCTGTGGGGGAATGGAAGCCATTCTCTGCTTTTAAACTGGTGATTATGTGATGTTTGTTAAAGTCTTCAAAGCCCTCTCAGGTCAGGGGGGAGAAAATCTGAGATTTTCACTCTTCCCTAAATACAATGCAGGTACCTAACGCTTTTTCTCCTGTTTCTCTACTATCTGGAAAAAGTTACCTTTTCATATCATTTTTAAAAAAGAGACGATTTTACTTCAGAGACCAGCTTCCTAAGTGTGATTTACTTTTAAAATCCCTGGAAAAATAAGCATAGGATGTTTGAGTTGGAAAATCTGTCTTTAAGAGATAACTTTATCGCTTTCCAACTTTGTTCCTTTTGGAAAGCTACTCAGGCTCTCTGAGCCTTGAGTTTGTTTCCGTGAATGTAGAGTGAATGGTAAGCCCACCCAGAGCCCATTGAGAGGCTCCGTTGTGGTCGTGTAGGTACAGGGGCCTGGTGAACTGAAATGCATTAGGAAGTTGGTTGTAGTTTTTATTTCTCCTCCTGACCACAGCCTAGCTGAGTGACTGTTTTACAGTAATTTAGATTTGGCTGCATTTGTCAAGTTCAGCTGTATTCACCAGGCATCAGACCAGACACTCTACTATGCACTATCTTCGTTTATTCTTAGAATTGTCTTGTGCGGTAGGCATTCCCCTGAAAACAGCCAGCCAGCTTGCTCCTTCCTCTTGTTTCTCCTTCCCATTCCGATAGCACGAAACCCACAGGGCCTAAAAGATTAGAGATCTGTTCACCATCTCCCCCACCCTGCCCTCCCTTCTTACCAGAGCCGTTTACCACTTAATTCCATCTTCACAGCTGTGGACGACCAGGCAGACCCCAACACAGCGCCCTCGCCATAAGCGCTCAGGTGGAATTAAAGGGCACCTCCCACATCCCTGCACGGAGATGGGTTCACTCCCGACCACTCTGTCCATTCGTCATCTAGGTGCGGGGCGCTGTCACTCACCCAGCGTTCAGCTGTCTGCAGGACTTTTTTTTTTCCCTTAAACAAAATTATGACAGGCTCATTAAGATTCAGCCCACTTCAGTACCTACACTGACGATAAATGTCGTAAAAAACAAACACCAGCAAAGAAGAGAAGGAGAAGGAAAGCTACAGGTAGCAGGTGACTGGAGAATGGGGTGAGGGGAGGCAGTAGGAAGGAGATGCTTTACAGAGAGGTCGGTTTGCGGAGGATCCCAAAGGTGCCTCCAGGACAAGGTGCTTCCTCCCCCATGAAGGACATAACGTTAACCAGAGCAGAGAATGTGCTTTAAGAAACAATTTAAAAATAAAATATACCAATTCCTTTCAGTCTCCAAAGTAGGCCAGAGACAGGCAGATGGAGACCTGACTCCCCAGGGAGGGAGGAGGAGTTTCTACAGGAATCCTTATCCACAGAACAATCAAATGGGGACATTTAAGAACGGACTCACCTCTGAGGCTAGAGCACAGTGAAGAAGTACAAGTGGAAGGTGAGGCATGGCAAGGCCGGATGTAAGAAGATTGTAGTTTAGTGGAGAAAAGTTTGCGTATCCACAAATAGACTTGGTGTGACTTGAGGCCCTAGAATGATTGAGATTCAGAGTTGAATGCCAACCTCTCAGTAAACCTCAACCAGCATTTTCTAGACTAATTTTAGAAGGCATTGCAGGAGATGTTGATGCGTCTTTAGAAACTGTGGACAGATAAGGTTGAGAAGTCTATATGCTGGATCCTTCCCTTAGAGACTCAAGTTGTGTGTTGGTGTTTTAAAGATCCTGGAAAGTCCGGAAGTAAGGGAGGCTGTTCAACCCAGTGGCCTTTTCCACTCTTACCTGATCCGAGAGCTATGGAAAGAAGTTTGGAAAAAGACTACTACTACACTAATTCTAGGGACAGGAATTATCACTTTTTGAGCTCTGTATCCTAAGCTCGGGGCACAGAAGAGCTTAAACAGTTTGTAGAATAAGCCCATAGAAAGATGCTTGACATTCAGAGAATGGTTCACTCAGTAGAGGTGTCTACTCTGTTTTTTTTTTTAATTTTTTAAAATGTTTTATTTATTTTTGATACAGAGAGGGGGGGGGAGGGGCAGAGAGAGAAGGAGACACAGAACCGGAAGCAGGCTCCAGGCTCTGAGCTAGCTGTCAGCACAGAGCCTGACGCGGGGCTCGAACCCACGAACGTGAGATCTGACCTGAGCTGAAGCCAGAGGCTTAACCGACTGAGCCACCCAGGCGCCCCTACTCTGTTTTGCACTGTATCTTCTCATCCGTCTCTGTACTGTAAGGATGGAGACGTGCTCCCACTGCCCCTTCTTAGTCAGCATCCTTGGTGTCATTGCAAGTCTGAAGCCAGTTGCCAGCCCTCTAAAACCTCCTTCCCGGATGAAGGAATTTATGGAATTCTGTGTGAGATGGCTTCCAGACCTTCCGCCATCCTGGTGGCTTGGCCATTTGTAGGTAGCACCGCCTTCTCTCTGTGGAGGCGACACGCTGACCTGCATGATACGCTCTGGATGGTATCAAACCATCTGAGGTTCACGCCTCCACCTGGACATTTCTGTCTGCTCTTCTGAATCATTTAGAATATCTGCTTAAAATGTCAGCTTTCAGGCTCTAACCCACATAAAGTGAATCTGGATCTCTGGCGGCGCGGCCACGTAACTGTGCCTCAAAACATGCCCCCTCCGTGATTCTGATGCATCACGTTTGAGAGGCAGCCTCCCGGCACAGACTTTTATTGCCATTTGCACATCAAGCTCAAATTGAACTTGAGTTCAACTGAGAAGTGAGTATTCAGCCAAAGGTTCCCCATCTGTACTTCTGTACTAGATTTATTGACCCTAAAGCACAGACTTTGTATTTATCTCTGGTTGAGTTTTATCTGATTTGGACCCATCTTTGTCTCATTTTCTTTGACTTCATTTTAGTCCTCAACTTAGGGTCATCCGCAAAAATAAAATAAAAATGCCTTCTATTCATTCAGCCAGTGGCCTTGCCTTATCTTTGTAACAAATGTTTCGAATGCCTTTTTTTACAATCCTGGAATAAAATTCAAAGGTTACCTATATTACACTGTCTACAAATACAATTTCAAAAAAAAATCGATATAGTGCCCTGGCTATATAATTTACAGAAGAAATAAAAGGAAATTAATTTACTATAAAATAATATTGACTTCACGTGTAATTGCTCAGCCTTGGCTCCCGTGGAATCAGGATGTGATGGGGAGGGGGGGTGGTCAGTGCTACTGCGCCTGTGTTCAGGCACATGCCGACCGCGCAAAACGGCACCGATGGGGCACTGGCAATCCACATTCCACGGATGGTGTTTGTGGTCTGTGAGATGTTTTCCCAAAGCGGTCAGCATCTCTTGGCAAATTACCAGATAGCAAGAAGCATCCTCTTCCCTTGATCTTTACTCCAGATTCACTGTCTATTATTAAAACCGTGCAAAAACAGCACTCCGTTCTGTTTCTATAAGGAGTGTGCGTTTCAGGCTCAGATAGTTAGAACGACTACATACAGCTGTAACACAAATGTCCAGGGGGATCCTTGGGACAGGAATACTCTTCATTGTGGTAGCCTTTCCTGGGAAGAGGAGGCATTGCCCCCGTGGGGAGCCATGAGTTCAAGGCACTGCACATGTTCAACAGATGGACCCAAGTGCAAAGCCGTGACCTGTTTGGGATCTCCCTCAAGGCTGGCATCAGTGAATAAGAGAATATGCTCCCCGCTCAGAGGGAACATTCACCCAGCTAGAAGTCTCTGCAGCAATACTGCCACCAGCGACTTCTCTCCACTCAGGCTCTTCTAAAGTTCAGTGAAGTGACCCAGAGTTTGACTACTTCATATCCTGAACCAGAATCTCCTTTGGCCTTAGTTCTTCTTCTTCTTCTTCTTCTTCTTCTTCTTCTTCTTCTTTTTTTTTTTTTTTGTTTGCTTATTTTAAGAGACAGAAAATGCACAAGCAGCAGAGGGGCAGAGAGAGAGTGAGAGAAAATCCCAGCAAGTTTCGCACTGCCGGGGGCTTAATCTCATGAACCAGGAGATCATGACCTGAGCCAAAATCAAGAGTCGGTCGCTCAACCAGCTGAGCCACCCAGGTGCCCCTCAGTTTTCATTTAGAGGACAGTATTACTTGTGTTCTGGAAATGAACAGCTGTGGGTTCAAGTCCCAACTCCATCTGGTTCTGGCTCTGTGATATCCGGGCATCTAACGGTCTTTATCATATCAGAACTTGAAGAGTTCCCACCTCACAGGGCTGCACTGAGGACAAAATTAGATAATATTTATATAGTGCTTGGGATGATCTCTGGGCCAATAATGTCAGATATTAGTACTTTCTTGTTATATTTGAGGTTCCCTCGGGTACCCTGGTGGCTCAGTGAGTTAACCGTCTGACTCTTGATTTCAACTCCGGTCATGATCTCATGGTTTCATGAGATTGAGCCTCTGTGCTGTCAGAATGGAACCTGATTGGAGTTCTGTCTCCTTCTCTCTCTGCCCCTCCCCCACTCATGTTGGCTCACTCTCTCTCACAATAAATAAATAAACTTAAAAAAAAGTGTTGCGGTTCCCAAAGAGGGAAGACAGTCGTGGCTCTTGAACATGGTTTAATAACAACTCTGTCTTTCGTCCATCAAAGAGGTCTGGGCATGCGCACTCCATCCCCAGCGCCAACCGTCCGAGTGTTCAGTCATCCGCTGGACACATAATCCTCATCCCCAGCACGTGTGACTTGCCAGGCACCTTTCTAGGCCCAGGGGATGCTACAGATGGGGACAAAAAGGAGCTGTGTTTGTGGGCGGTCCCTCTCTTGTATCTTCCGATGCCGCTGCATCAGGCGCCCCTGAACCCACTCAACGGTGATCATTCTGCCTTCCCGCTGTCCCTTGAACACACCTGTGTAAACCCAGGGGCCTCTCCAGCTGCAGAGAGCAGCCTCACGCCACTGCCTTTCGCTGCCTTACTCTCCTGCGTCGTGGTAATTGCCATCTGACCTACGATAATTTCCCTCATTTTCTTTTCAATTTTCTGTCTCTTTCCATGAGAATTTAAGTTCCTCTAGGGTAGTAACTTCTGTCTATTAATTTCCCTGCTTTATCTCCTGTCCCTAGAATCATGCCTGGCATATATTAGGCATTGAGTAAGTATTTGTTATTGAATGAAATTAATAACTTTGGAAGATGGTAAGTGTTTTGGAGGCAGTAACACAGAGCAGTGGTCATGAATGGGGGTTGATAGGGGAAATCTGGCTCCTGGGGTACATTGGCAGTGTTCAGAGACATATTTGGTGGTCACAGCGAGGGAGATACTTCTGGCATTTAGTGGGTAGAGGCCAGGAGTGCAGCCAACCCAACAATGCATGGAAGATCCCCTATAAAAGAATATCCAGCATAAAACATTTACACTTCTGAGTTTGAGAATTCTGACGTAATATTATGTGCTGGGAAGCATAAGAGGAGTTAGATTCTTCTGGAAAGAGTCATTTCTTTAGGGAAGGGCTCTGTGGAAGGATGGCATTTGAGCAGCAGACCTGAAAGGAAGTTGGCAGCCATGCTGGGTTCTAGAACAGTATTCCAGAGGCCCCGAGCAAGAGTGGACCTGGATGTGTACGTTCCTCTCATATGGTCACGCCCCACACCCCATGGGCACAGGCATCAAGCAGACCTTCACCAAGCGATAGGATTAACCATCTCTGGGCTATTCCTTCCCTGCAGGGTCCGAGCCCTCCTGTAAAATCCAGTGATGCTCAAAGCAGGGTCTTCAAGTGTGCAGATTCAGCATGCCCTCTCAGTCTCTCCTCCAAGCCCTGGGAGCTCTGACTCGCATCTATACACGTTGGAGCCATGCATCTGGTTGTGTTCTCCTGCTTTGGTCTAGGGTTCGTAAAGATCACCAGTAGCCCAGAGAACTGTGGCAGAGTGTAGCGTCTTTGGAAGGGGGACGGCCTGTGCTGGCCGTGGCTACCGGTCCAGGCACATAGCCCCTCATCTTCCCTGCACACTCCTGTTTAGCCACACTGGCCTCCTGAGTGTCACCGAATGCACTCTCACCCCTGAGCCTGAGCCCTCCGCCTGGGCTGCTCTTTGCATTCCTACCTTCAGTGCTCAGCTCAGACGGCCTCTCCACACCGTGGGCTTCCCTGCCCAGCTGCTCCCAAGGAACACTCCCCATCCCTCACCCTGCTTTCTTTTGCTTCATTACGCTTTTCATCAATATTATAAAAGACACATTTGTTATTATTCGGATGCTGCCTGTTGTAAGCAGAGAAGCCCCCAAAAGATGGCCATGCCCTAATCTTTGGAACCTGTGATTCTGTTACATCATGTGGCAAAAGAGATTTTGCAGCTGTAATTACACACCTTACAATGGGGAGATTATCCTGGATTATCCGATGGGCCAAAAAAATCTAATCACAGGAGCCCTTGAAAGCCGAGAGCTTCCTCCACCTGTCACAGGACAGATGTTACAGAAGGGGAGCAGAGAGCTTGGAAGCGTAGGGAGGAGTCTTCATGCCATTGCCTCAGACAGCACGTGACCAGGAGAGCAGGCAGTCTTCAGGAGCTAACCATGCAAGGAAGAGGGGAGCTTGGTTCTACAACCACAGGGAACCGAATTCTGCAACTTGCAGAAGGATGAACTTGCAAGTAGCTTCCCCCCTAGAACCCCTGGTTAAGATCCTAGGCTGGCTGACACCTGGATTTTGGCCTTGTGAGACTAAGCAGAGAACCCAGCCCAGCCCCTGGGCTTCTGACCTATACAGCTACAAGATAATCAACGTGCAGGTTTCAAGCTGTTAAAGTAATTTGTTACGGCAGCAGCAGGAGACTCATCACCCCGTCTTTCCCCACAAAAATGCAAGCTCCTTGAGAGGCAAGGATCTTGTTTGGTTTACTCCCATGTCCCCATCCAGAACAGGGAAAGTTCGAAATATTTATTGAATGAATAAATGCATTCCAGCTTCCATCAGTCCCGCCTTTCTGGACATGGAAAACAGCTGGGAAAGTTCTGGTGGGAAACCGTCCATGTGCCCATGTCTTACGGGTGTGCCCGTTCGATAGGCAAGCAAGCACTCAGCAGGTGGCAGGTGCCTGGCATCGGGTCCTGCACTAGAAGCAGAAATTAAAGTCATGTGTGGTCTCTGCTTGCACCACCATTTCCCCTCCCCCACATGGTCATGTTAGATTGATTGGTTGGTTGGTTTTATAGTTTATTGTCAAGTTGGTTTCCATGGAACACCCAGTTCTCATCCCGACAAGTGCCCTCCTCCATCCCCATCACCCCCCTTCCCTTTTCCCCTCCCCCATCAGCCCTCTCAGTTTGTTACCACGTTAGATTTAAAGTAGGGGATTAAGGACAAATACAGTGCAGTTGGATGCTGGGATGGAGGGGTGTGCCCACAGTCCCTGTTGGTACCCACTGAGAAGAGTGCCAGCCAGGAGGACTGGAGGTGGGGATGGGGGTGAGGGAGGACATTCCAGGCCAACAGAGTAGCAAGCCCCCCCCCCCTCCCCGCCACTCTGCCCCCTGCTCAAGCTAGGAGACGTGGAAATTCTTGGCACAGAGAACAGCACGTGGTTTGGGCTTTTAATTTAGTCCAAGGTGTGACTTGTAGAGTATGTGCCCAGCATCTGGGGAGTGGTGAAGAGTGCAAGTTCTGGCTCCATCAGTGGCCTTACGGTAACCATACAATGGTCACGTAGGTACATCCCTTCATCTTTTTGGTGTTTTGCCTTTCTTGTAAAATGCGAGTGTTGGTACAGACTCAGAGGATTGCTAGAAATGTGAATGGAAAATGCCTGGCAAACAGTAAGCACTCAATAAATGGTAGCTAAGACTCTTGGCATAGCAGTACAGAGCGCCATGGTAGGCAGGGAGGCTGGGAGCTTAGGTAGGGCTAATGTCTGAATGCTCAAGGGCCCATCCCCCTTCACCCTACAGGCCGGGAGGTCTTTAAACAATGCACAGTTTCACTCATGGCCCTAGGGAGAAACTGCCCTCCCCCAGCACCCTCTTCCCTTTTCACGGTCTCCATTTACGTTTTGTCCCTGAGCCAGGTTCCCATCTGGGCGCTGGGGACACAGCCTGTTCACACGCTTAGCAAAAGCGCCCAGCAGCAGGCCCTGGGCACTTCAACCCACCAGACTGCCTTCAGCGGCTCTGGGGTCTCTGTAGTACCCTGGCAAGGCAGCCAAGCGAGAGCCCCCCACTTGTCAGCCTTGGTGGGGGGCCTCTAATTACCCTGAACTGCTGAAGTGTTTTCCTAACTGCAGCATCCTGAAAACATCCCCCACCCTTCTGAGCAAAAGCCACTGTTTTGGAAGAGTTTCTATGTCATTTGCTTCCTTCCTTCCCCTGGCACGGCCTCACGAGAGGGAATGTGTGTTTAATTTAAGGCTTCCAGAATTTGACCTTAAGTGCAAGAAGTCTGTTTCCCGACTTCTCTGAGATGTTTCCGCCTGAGCTATTTTTCTTATAAATGATTCTATTTCCTGGGTAGCTCTGACCAGGGTCTCATGGTTTTCTTTTCTCTTTGCTAAGTAATTCATAAAGAGAAACCAAGAACAGTAATAAAACTTGTCCACTGACCTGGGCCTCACCTGCGGTTGTCCAGGTGAGCTAGAATGGCCTCACCTGTCACCTGGAGAACGGGGCGCTGCTGCTCCTAAGTTTGTTCTAAAACTGCTGGACATCCTGGACTTAGGGTAGTCAAGCCGCTTCTCCAAGCCTCGGTGTCCTCGCCTGTGAATTGAAAGTAGTAATGCTGTCTTAGTCCATTCAGGCTGCTTGTAACAGGACACCCGAGACTGGGTGGCTTATAAATAACACAAATTTATTTGTCACAGTTCTATAGACGGTGAAGTCCAAAATCAAGGTGCCGGCAGATTTGGGGTCAGCCGAGGACACTGCTTCCTGGTTCATGGATGGCCATCTTTTTGTTGTGTTCTCACTTGGCAGATAAGGCAAATGAGCTCACTGTGGTCCCTCTTATAAGGCCACTGATCCCATTCATGAGGTCCCTGCTGTCTTGACCTGACCACCTCCCGAAGCCCCCCTCCCTGCCCCTTCCTAATAACATCACAATGGGGATTAGACTTCAACATAGGAATCTGGGGGCACACATTAAGTCTATCATAATTGCCTGCCCTGAAAATGTCACCCTAGTGCTGAGAAGGTAAAAGCATAGAGGTCTACAGAGCTGAGCGAAGTTACCAACGTTTTCTGAACACGTGAGCACACGTCACCGCTCCTACACCACTTTGTTAATTACATACTATCGCTTGCTCCTCCAGGCTGCTTACACCTACTTTATCTGCTTATCTTTAGCCATTCATCATGCTGCCTCTGGAAACCCTGTCCTCAAGGCGGGTGGCATTCATCTTCATCACCAGGGCTTACTCTGCCTTCATGTTTGAGAGGGCTGCCAGGGGTCAGAAAGTCCCAAATCACAGTATCTACTCGGGGTATTCCAGGGCAGAAGTGGAGATCTTGTGAGGTGTGTGTATAGCGTGTATGTACAAAAATCCGTATTCCAGCGCATAGCAGGCACTTAGTAGACTGTTTCTTTCTGCAGAACCTGGTACACAATGGGCCTTTCAGAAAGAGTAGTTCAGTTGCTTTAAAATTCCATTGTAGACTCTGCCAGGTGCGGTGAGACTGCTAGATTACTGCCAAAGAATAGGATTGCTGGCTTGCTGTTTTTTTTTTTAATTTTAAACTGCATGTAAAAAAATTGAGACAACAGTCCACATCCACATTTGTTGTAAAGGGCAAATACTATAGAAATGCAGTGAGGTACTAGGACCCTGGCTTGTGAGAGCCTGTGGTTAAATTTTCAGGAAATAAAATTTATTTCTCGTTGTTAAACACAGCTACTAGTTAAAATCAAGTTCTGTAGGGGCGCCTGGGTGGCTCAGTCAGGGAGGCGTCCGACTTTGGCTCGGGTTATGCTCTCGTAGTTCATGGGTTTGATTGAGCCCCACATTGGGCTCTATGCTGACAACTCAGAGCCTGCAGCCTGCTCCAAATTCTGTGTCTCCCTCTCTCTCTGCCCCTCTCCCGCTCACACGCACACTCTCTCTCTCAAAAACTAAATGCATTAAAAACACATTTCTTGGGGCGCCTGGGTGGCTCAGTCGGCTAAGCCTCCGACTTCAGCTCAGGTCATGATCTCACGTTCGTGGGTTCGAGCCCCGCATCGGGCTCTGTGCTGACAGCTCAGAGCCTGGAGCCTGCTTCCGATTCTGTATCTCCCTCTCTCTCTCTGCCCCTCCCCTGCTCATTCGCTGTCTCTCTCTGTCTGAAAATAAATAAAAAAACATTAAAAAAAAAACATTAAAAAAAAAAACACATTTCTTAAAATCAAAGTCGACAAACTTACCATTAAAAAAGTTATTTTTTAATAGGGAATAAATGCTCAGAACGCATTACTTGCTAATCATCTTACTGCTCTCTGCGTTCTTGAGGTCACGGACATCTGCTGCATGTAGATGGTGCAGGTACGTATTGTGGTTGCGACTGCACGTCTCTCCCCAGCTCCGTCAGCGACACCGCGTGAGGGGCTTGAAACCTGCCGCCGTGAGAGTGTTCTCACCGTGGCGGTTGGCAAACACTACGGATCAGAGCTCTTTTCCTTCGGCAGATGCAGGTGTGAAACGTTTGCCAGCACGCCCGCGAGACGCCGAGATACGGGAACTCCCCTCTCCCCTTCCCGTCCCCCAAGGTTAACACTCGTAGACTTTTGTAAGGTGTTCGTGACTATCCTCCTTCTCCCTGTGCGACTCTTTCTCTTTACGTACGCCCCTCCTCCTTACTTGTGATGTGCGCTGTGTACTTGAAAATAAGATATCTGCATTGGTACATAAAGTTGCATTTTCTTTTTAAGAACCGCGTGGTTTTTCTATTTGACGACTGTGCCATAATTTATCTCCTTTCCTGATTAATTACTATTTTAGTCGCTAGGCCTTCCCCCCCCATTTACAAACAATACCACACATAAACATCCCTTACACGTATTTGTTTATGTGTGCTTACACACGGCGGGTTTTAATAAGTGGTACTGCTGCACCCAACATTACAGGGGCACTTGGGTGGCGCAGTCAGGTAAGCATCCAACTCTCGATTTCAGCTCAGGTCATGATCTCACGGTTCACAAGATCGAGCCCCAACTTGGGCTCTGTGCTGACAGTGCAGAGCCTGCTTGGGATCCTCTCTCTCTTCCCCTCCACCCCTTTCTCTTTCTCTCACAACAATAAATTTTAAAAAGTCTTAAAAAGGGGGCAACTGGGTGGCTCAGTCAGTTAAGCATCCAACTTCAGTTCAGATCATGACCTCACCACTTGTGAGTTCAAAACCGTGTTGGGCTCTGTGCTGACAGCAGCCTGGAGCTGCTTAGGATTCTGTGTCTCCCTCCCTCTTTCTCCCCCTCCCCCACTCACACTCTGTCTCTCTCTCTCTCAAAAACAAACATTAAAATTTTTTTAATCTTAAAAAATATAAATATTTAACACTTTTATAGATTAGAAAATGCTAACTGTGTGGAGGTCAGGTGAAAACAGGTAACATTTAAAAGTAAAGATTAAAAAAAAATCTAGCGTGCGTGCGTGCGTGCGCGTGCGTGCGTGCGTGCGTGCGCGTGCGTGCGTGCGTGTGTGCGTGCGTGCGTGCGTGCGTGCGTGCGTGTGCGTGCGTGCGTGCGTGCGTGTGTGCGTGCGTGCGTGTGTGTGTGTGTGTGTGTGTGCGTGTGTGGTTTCTGTGCTGGGAACACAGTCTGTATATTGCAGAAGAATCTGTATTTTGCAGAGTAGCTACTCAATAGGAATTTGCTGTGGACTGGATGTGTCCCCTCCCAAAATCCATATGTTGAAGCCTTAACCCCTGATGTGATGGTATTTGGATATGGGGCTTTTGAGAGAGAATTAGGTTTGATAAAACCTCGTGGGTGGAGCCCTCATGGCAGGGCTAGTGTTCTAATAAGAGACACCAAGAGCACCTGGGTTGGTTGGTTACGTGTCCAACTCCTGATTTTGGCTCATGTCATGATCTCACGATGGTGGTGAGATCAAGCCCCGAGTCAGTCTTGGCACAAGGTGGGCTCGGCACTAGACATGGAGTCTGCTTAAGATGCTTAAGATTCTCTCTCCCTCTGTCTGCCCATGCTCTCTCTCTCTCTCTCTAAAAAGAAAGAAAAAAAGAGAGAGAGAAAGAGAGAGAGAGAGAAAGAAAGAAAAAAAAAGACAGAGATACCCAAGAGGCTCGGCTCTCCGGCTCTATCCCTCCTCCCCCTCCCATGAGGGGACACAATGAGGAAGTAATCCTCTCCAAGCCAGGAGGAGAGCCCTCACCAGGAAGCCATCTTGCCAGCAACCCTGGCACTGTGAGAAAAGAAATGTCTGTTGTGGGGCACCTGGGTGGCTCTGTCGCTTAAGTGTCCGACTTCGGCTCAAGTCAGAATTTCTCAGTTTGTGAGTTTGAGCCCCATGTCGGGCTCTGTGCTGACAGCTCAGAGCCTGGAGCCTGCTTCAGATTCTGTGTCTCCCTCTCTCTCTGCCCCTCCCCTGCTGGCCCTATCTCTGTCTCTCAAAAATAAATAAAAAACATTTTAAAAATTTAAAGAAAACAAGGAAAAGTCTGTTGCTGAACCCACCCAGTCCACGGTGTTCTGTTACACCAGCCCGAGCCGCCGAATACACAACCTCATTTCAGCCTTTTCCAATCCAGGCAGATGGTCTCTAAGAGATCCGTCCAGGCCTTTGAAGCCATGACCCACAAAGCAGCGGCCGACTGAAGCAGAGCCCTTCCCTTCCCGTGGGCAGCTCTGCTGGCTCCAGCATGGCCACGCCGGGACGAAGCGAATTGACCAGGCGCAAGGTGGACACAAGAGATGGTCATTTCCTGAAAATGTTAGCGCCCTCCTCTGCCAGCCCACAGAAAGTCAGCTCCTCTGACCTAGACCCTTGGGTGGTTCAGTCTGCAGAAAAGGGAGGATATGATCCTGAATCCCTAAAGAAAATAATCTGGCATTCATTCTTTGCACTGCTTCCTTGAAGACATGTTTATGGTGGGAGGCACCTGATTTCCTTGAGGCCTCTCAAGTGCACAGTACCCATCTCTTAGACTCGACTCATGCATTCATGTGCACTGGCTCACGTAACCAGAGGAGTCGCTGGAGGTGCAGAGAGGCTGATTGGCTCCGGAAGTCAGCAGGGCTGATTAGGCTGCAGAGAAGTGGAGAGGTGCGGGGATGCACCACCAGGAAACGACAGAGCCCGGTGCTTGAGGTCACTTTCCAGGCTCTTCTCTGGCCTTGAGTGCTTGAGACTCAGATAGCAGTTACCCCAGGGAGGATTACCCAGCCCTTCCCCAGTATACAGGGCTAGCCAGCTGTAGTCTTAGAACCTTGTGCCATCCATGTATCGAGGGCCTGGTGTCAGGTGAGTATCACTCGCCAACCCTCTGCTGAGCCCTGTGCTAAGTGCACTTCATGCTTTATCTTATTTAACTCTCAGTATATCCTTCGTCAGGTTTGCGCAAGTATTCAAAATCTCCCTTTAGAACAGCACTTCACAGTCATGGCTGCACAGCGGACTTTCCTGTGGAGATTAAAAACCCTAATGTCCAGGCACCTCAAACCAAGTAGAACTTCCAACACTAGTTTCTCTAAAACTGAGCAGGTGTTCCCTTTTTTCTTTCTTTCTTTTTTTTCTTTTTTTAGTGTATTTTATTTGTTTTTGAGAGAGAGTGAGAGAAAGAATCTGAAGCAGGCTCCATGCTGTCAGCCTAGAGCCCAGTGCAGAGCTCGATCCTCTGAATCGTGAGATCATGACCTGAGCCGAAATTAAGAGTCAGAAGCCACCCAGGTACCCCCGAGGTGTTCCCTTTCTACTCGATAGGTCTGCCCCCCATCTTTCCAAAGACTGCATTATAAAGACACCCCTAGGTGATTCCACAGCTTTCTTTGGACCTCCTCCATCCCCTGAAGCTTGTTTTCATAACCGTCGCCAGACTCTGGGACTCCATAACTGTTCGATTTTGTTCACTCAGCAAAGTTATTTTGAGTATTAGCTTTGCATAATATCAGACCCCATGCTAGCCTCTGGGCATACTTGAGTGAAACCAGAATCCTGGCCTCAGACCCAGGATAAGGCACCCCAGATTTGTCCCTGTTGTCAAAAATGGCCAGATGTCCTCCTTTTGTATGGCTGAATAATATTCCTGGTGTGTGTGCGAGTGCATGTGTACACCACATTTTCTTTATCCATTTCCCATCAAAGGACATTTAGTTTATTTCCCTCTCTTGACTGTTTATTGCTACAGTGAACATAGGTGTGCAGATAGCTCTTCAAGATCCTAATTTCAATTCCTTTGGAGAGTTGCCTTTGTTAACTATGCGAGCTGATGGATGTGCTAATTATCTTGATCTTAGTAATCATTCTACAGTGTACAGGTATACCAAATTATCACATCGTCCACCTTAAATGTATACAATTATGTGTGTCGGTTACTCTTCAGTAAAGTTAAATTAAATGCTCAAGACCTGGAAACAATTACAAAAGGTTGTAATGCATTAGTGCCCAGATGGAGAAAGTCTAGGGTTACAGGGAACGGGGGGGGGGGGGGGGGGTGCAGGGATGCACCTCCAGTGGTTTATTTGCACCCCCATTGTTGCCCGGGTTATGACCCATTATCCTATACCTTCCCTGAGACTGACAGAACCCAGTAAAAATGCCGGTGGCATCAGAAAGAGAGACTAGCTTTGCCACCTTTCATTTCCTTGAAAGCCGTTCCTGCCATGCACCTTTATGTTTAAACATCCCCCCCTTCGCCCCATGCTCTCCTGAGCCCTCATTGCCAGATGTCCTTTTAGACCATATTTGACATTTCCCCACAGCAGGTCGGATGTATTTGAATCAGAATGGCATGGAATATCTACTGAGTTGGTTAGCAGGGCCCTCAGGGACTCCTCGAAGTGAAGGCAGTCTTAGCGCAGACAGTTATCCAAGAGAAACCACCCGTCTCTTAGCGGACGATGCTATTGCACCGAGGAGGCAAGCGTTGCTCATTGGGCCCACGTGTATCCAGCCTGGACCGTGTGCCCAGCACAGTGCAGACAAGCTCATCTTTCGTTTTGCTCAGTAGAGACAGCCAAAGAAGTAGAAAACTTGGCTCTTGTCTTCAGCAAACCTAGGATCAGATTGGAGTGGCCGGGCAGATATACGGAGGGAACATTTATACTCTTAGTCTTACTCGGTCTACTTAGCATCTTCCTGATGGTCAACTGTTTACAGGGAAATTGATGTGTGCCGGGTCTAGCTGCCACCTGTTTTGGTTTGTCTCAACCTAGGAATGGTTTTCACTTTTTTAAATGATGAAAAAAAATGAAAAAAAGACAAGTACATTTTGTGGCACATAAAAATTAGATGAAATTCAAACTTCAGGGTCCATTAAAGCATAGCTTAGGATGACTATATGCCCTTGAAAGCCAAACAAACTCTGATCCCCACCCTCCCAACACGGAGCTCGTGCTCCCGTGATCCTCTTTGCTTACCTTGATTACTAAGAATCACCCGGATAATTGCTCCCAGGTACAGCTTGCACCACACTTCCCCTCCCCGCCACTTAGCAGAAGCAGAAATTCATTTCCGGGGAGAAATTTCACTCTGCATTAAATAGATCCTTGGAAGGATAATGCCGTTTGGCTCCACCGCTTCCCCACTCCTTCCTCCTTTCTGTTTTATTGAACGCTGGAAGCGTTATCAAGGGAAGGACGTTTATCATTTTTGCCTGAAAGCTCGGACCAGGGCAATTTTGCGCCTTCCTTTTAAATGATTGACACCACAACAAAGCTGGATTAAGTTCTCCCTTCTTTCTGCCCAGCATTCAGTGCGCACCCCGCTAATCCAATTTATAGGAAATCCTCTCCCGTGAACAGGACAGCCTGTGGGCTTGCCCAGATCAGGCTGGCAAAGAGCAGATAGGTTCATTCATTAGTGCAGGTTCGCACCCCAAAGGGTTACCATGGCCTTCTGCCTGCTGGAGTCGCTTCCCAGTAGATAGGGGCCTTTGTGTGCCCACGGGAATAATGTTAATAGTCCTGGCTAACATTTATCGAGCACTTGTTATGAATGTGATATTTCAAATGGATTATTATCTTGTGTAGCTTTCACAGCAGCCCAGGAGGCAAGCACTCCTTGCTGTTCCTGCAGTAGATCAGCTTGCCCAGGACCTTTGCACCTCTAGCTCCTTCAGCCTGATTTCTTCCCCCATGTGAGTCTCCCATGCTCCCTGGCCTCCTGCAGATCTTTGCTTAAATATCACCTTCTGAAGAGAAGCCTTTGCTGACCACCCATTTAAAATGTTAACAGGTTCCCTGCCCAACCGCTCTTTATCTCCCATCCCGCCTTGTTATCATCAGAGAACACACTTTATCCTCAGCCTGCTTACTTGTTTATTGTCTTTCCTCTTCTATCGACGTATAGGCTCCATGAGGACAGTGGCTTGTTTTCAGAATGGGTTCTGGTACACAGACTCTCAGCGGATTATCAGGTGAATAAAAAAACAAATATAATATTGCCATAACCATTTTACAGACCAAGAAAGAGAAGGTTCACAGAAATTAGCCAACATGCCCCAGGTTATTTGGAAAACAAGCAAGAAACTGATGGAGAATTAACCTGTCTTGGACTCTCAAGTCTTTACGGTGCTAACCTATAGCACCTGTCCAAACCCAAAGCCGCCTCTAGAAGTGTGAATGTGCTAGGAAATCCGGAGACAGAACTGCCTACGCATCCTATTAAAATGCCCCCTTGAAGTCGGCTTTAGTGTAACAGGGATTCGCTTTAACCAAGGGGCCACATCTGGTCCCTCCTGTGCTCTGGGCACTGTGCTGGTGGAAATGGAACTCTCCAGAATTCAGTGCAACACCACGGGCAGATCACTAAAGACACAGGTGTAGGCACAGGGTTGCATGGGACATTTTTGCAGCCAGTTTGCTTACTAAGCATGTCTGGCTTCATCTCATCGACAGTGGTCCTGAGAAATGCATGGCTTCGGGAGCTAGACGAAACTAGATTTGAATCTGGGTTCTTACGTATGCGCTTATTAGTTACTTCCAACTTTTCTGGGGTATTAGGAGTAGAGGCCATGGACATGCCTAGCACATGGGACCTGGTGGGGGCCTGTTAGTGGGCCCTGCCATCCTTGTTAATTATCAGTGCCATCATTTATTATCACTCAGGTTCTGAGCAGTGAATTCAGTGCCTACAGGTCGGCAGGAAGCACTTGGGTTGACTTTTAAAGTCTACCCTGGGTAATAACGATAGCTCCTTATTTAATGAAAGCTGCCCTGTGTGTTAGTCACTGTGCTGAGTGTTTTATTTTGTCCTATTTAACCCTCACAACAATCCTAGGAGTCATGATGAATACCCATTTTACAGAAGGGTACAGTGACCCACAGAGCAGTCATTAAGTCACTCTACTTGTCCCAAGTCACAAAGCTAATAAGCACAGAGCAGGCATGTGGATCAATGCTGGGACCCTTACTCTTCACCCTTATGCTTGAGTCCTCAGATCATCCAGGCTGGGGCTGGAGGGGTGGCTGTGTTCTTGCTGTGGTTCTCAAGTCAGTCAAGGAAGGAACAGAACACACCAAAGTTGGAGTCAAGAGACATGCACTCAAGCCCTACTTCTGCCGCTTACAAGAGCATCCTCAGCTTCCTTACCTTACTGAGTTCAGTCCTCGGAGTCTTGCTTTCCTCTCTATAAAATGAGATTGTCCTAGATGTTGTCCAAGGGTCCTACCCGCCCCATGGGCCTCTGATTCCGAAAGATGGCTCTCTCATGCCACATGCCGCAGGTCTACCAGAGCCAGTGCGCTGTGCCCTTAGAGTCAGAAAGACCTCGGTTGAAATCACAACTTGGCCACCCATTAGCTGTGTGACCTTTCTCAGCCTCAGTTTCCTTGTTTGCCAGCTAAACAGAATCATCCTGACTTCATGAAACAGGGGTTGAGATGATTACAATATAGGATGTCATCAGACATAAGACATATAATGAAGCAATTATGTATGAGGGGAATGGGCAGCACTGAAGGTATCAGCAAGGATGAGGCACCAGAGACAAGCAGAAAGAAGCAGTGAGCTGTTGCCACCGCTGGGACAGGAACCGTGTGTCAGTTTCTCAGGATCGGCTGGCTTAGCAGAAATACATTTTCTTACAATTCTGGAAGCCAGCAGTCCATGATCAAGTTGTCCGTAGGGTTGGTTTATTTTAAAGCCTCTCTCCTTTGCCTGTAGCAACCACTTCTCCCTGGGGTTTGATTGACCCTTTGTACCTGTCTGTCCAGATTTCCTCTTCTTGTAAGGACACCAGCCATACTGGATCAGGATCTGATGATGTTATTTTCACTTGGCACCTCTTTAAAGATCTCATCTCTAAATCCAATCACATTCTGAGGCACTGGAGGTTGGGATTTCAACTTGGGAATTTGGGGAGCACACAGTTCAGCCCCAAACAAGCAAGATACAAAGGGAAGAAACCAGCGAGAGCTAGAGCCATGGCTGCCCAGTAGAAGCGGAAGCAGGAGAGGACGCGGGTGCTGTAGGAAACCCTGCGCAGACTGACAGTGCATGGGAAGGGAACATTCCCTCTCGTTCCTGCCACCCTCCAGTCTGTGGCCGATGCCTCCAACCAGGAATCAGCCAGCGGGGATCGCAGGTAATTCTGTCTGTAGGGAAACATCTCTTAGGGTGCGGAGATGAGCAGAGAGTGGAGCTGGAGCGGACAGATGGAGAATATGCCACTTGGCAAGACACATGGTGCATAAGAAACACTCCAGAAGTCCTATTTCTTTCCACTTCATAAGCGGAGGGAGAGAAGTGAAGAAGGCAGCTGTGGACACTCCATACCTCACTGGCTGGTTTGCGGTACAGGCTTTTCCTTTGAGCACGTGAACAAGTGAGTAATGAAGAAATGCACGGTGCGTCCTTCCACGTGGACTCACTTTGGTTAAGTTTGACATTGCAAAAAGCATCTTGCCCTTTCTGCGGCCCATTAGCTCCGCATTCAGCCAGACTCCAGTGCCCGTTCGGCTGGTCAGAACTGCTCGGCCATCCACACCGTCTCGCCCTTCTTGGTAAGCAAATGAGACATCATCTTGTGCAGTGGAGCATCTAGGCAGACTGGTAGGGAAGGCAGGCTCATTATTTGTAAAAAATTAGAATCTTCCTGCCAACCAGCTGGTCAGCAGGTCTGACTTCTATTCAGAGAATAATTATTTTTCCATACTTGCTGAAATGTCACAGGGCTCCCCACCCCTCGGGCAGGCTCTGTCACGCTATCCTCGGCTCCTGCTTCTACCTCTGGCTTTTCTAAGCATTGTCGTGTGCTCTGTTTTGTTCACTGGTAATTTTTTTTCTAATTTTTTGAGAGAGAAAGAGATAGATAGAACATGAGTGGGGAGAGGCAGAGAGAGAGAGGGAGACACAGAATCTGAAGCAGGCTCCAGGCTCTGAGCTGTCTGCTGTCCAACTCACAAACCGTGAGATTGTGACCTGAGCCAGTTGGACTCTTAACCCACTGAGCCACCCAGGTGCCCCTTCATTGATCATTTTAAGACCCACCGCTTGGACTCTATATTCTTTCCCATATACAGCTCCAGAAAATACTTTCCTCTTGCTGGAAGAGACAGGTCAGAGAGTCATTAAAAACAACCTTAATGACAGTGGGCTGGGCACAGTCAGAATATCTCTGTTCGGGATCTGTCGTCTTCTGCCATCTGATGGTCTGGCGCTGAAAGGCTGTCCTTGTCTTAGAGCGGGTCCTATAAGAGACTTCATCTCCTGGTGTGTTTTCTGGGTATCAGGAGGGCCAAAACTACGGACCAGCAAGCATGGTTTCTGCCTTGGATTTTTTATCACTCACTGTCTAAAATAGGCAAACTCTGGGGCACCTGGGTGGTTCAGTTGGTTAAGCTCCTGACTTCAGCTCAGATCATGATCTCGTGGTCTGTGAGTTCAAGCCCCACATCAGGCTCTGTGCTGACAGCTCAGAGCCTGGAGCCTGCTTTGGATTTTGTGTCTCCCTCTCTCTCTGCCCCTCCCCCACGTGCTTGTGCCCTCTCTATCTCTCTTTCTCTCTCTCTCTCTCTCTCTCTCCCTCTCTCTCTCTCTCAAAAGTAAATAAACATTAAAAATTTTTTTGAATAATTTTTTTTAATGACAGTGAGCTGGGCAGTCATTTCAGATAAATGATTATCTAAAAATTTACCCAAGTCAGAAAAATAGGAATAAGTTTGGCCTAAGACAGCAGCTTGGGGTGCTTGAGAAGCAAGTGGATTTGGGATCTTGGTGCTGTGTCCATTTCCTTGGCTGCCATAGCAATGTGCCACGGACTAGGTGGCTTCATCAGTTTATCCTTTCATGGCTCTGGATGCTAGGAGTCCAAAAAGCAAGGTGTCGGTGGGGCCACGCTCCCTTCTGAGTTGCTCAAGGAGGATCCCTCCCTGCCTCTTCCAGCTCTGACAGCCCCAGGTGTCCCTTGGCTGTGCCATTCCAGTATGTGCCCCTGTCTTCACATGATCTTCCCTCTACTTCTGTTTCCATCTCTTCTCTTCTTAGAAGGACACCAGTCATTGGATTAGAGCCCATCCCTATTGAGTGTGGCTCAACTTAACTTAACTTGTACCTGCAGAGACCTAGTTTCCCAACAAGGTCCCATTCACAGGTAAGGAGGTAGGATGTGGACATACCTTTTTGGGGGGAATCAGTTCACCCCATAATAGTGCTTTTCCTCTGCTTGTTATTTGCAAAGCACTCTCTGATCAAGAAGACCTACCTATAGGGCCACCTGGGTGGCTCAGTTAAGCATCTGACTTCGACTTAGGTCATGATCTTCTGGTCCGTGAGTTCAAGTTCCGTGTTGGGCTCCACACTGATGGTATGAAGCCTGCTTGAGATTCTGTCTCTCCTCCTCGCTCTGCCCCTTCCATGCTCCCTCTCTCAAAAAAAATAAACAAACTTAAAAAAAAAAAAAAAAAGATCTACCCATAGAATATCCTTGGCTCTGTGTATTTGACCAGGAATTATCTCCCTTATTTTGGTTCAGGAGTCTTTAGAAGGACCAGAGAAAACTAAGAGGAGTTTCAAGAGATTAGTTGGAGAAAAATGGACCCCAGGAGACAAAGAGAAAGCCCAGAAGGAGGGTGGGACTCATGGGGAGCTGTGTTTGCTTCCTGTTGGTTATTTTACTTTGAGCCACCCACCCAGCCTTTTGACCCTCAGTTTCCTCAGGAAGATGGTGATGAGGGTAGGGGCATGGATTTCATCGCCTTCTGTGGTTTCTTCTAGATTAATATTCTTTGGTTCCACAAAACTAGCAATGTGGATGAGAATACCACCCACCCAGGAAGATCCAGGCATCTATGAGCAGTGGGTGTCTGTCAGTGCAGAACTGGACATAAATCAGCTTCAGGCAGCTTCAGGACCCACAATCTTTTGCATTAAAAGTGGGCAGGAGAGCCTGGGTCCCTAAGTCTACTGAGCATCCAGCTCTTGATTTCAGCTCTGATCATGATCACATGGTTCGTGGGATCCAGCCCCACGCTGAGCTTCACACTGGCAATGTGGAGTCTGCTTGGGATTCTCTCTCTCCATCTCTCTCTCCCTCTCTGCCATCCGCATGTGTGCACACACACTCTCTCTCAAAATGAATACATTTTAAAAAATGGACAGAGAAAAAAGACAATTTTTTTATGACATGAAAGAGAAATTAGCTAATACTTGGGTTGTAATAATGTTGTGGTATATGACTAGCAAACCAACACATTGAACACCTCAGACATACACAGTGTTGTATGTTTGGTATGACTCAAAAAAAAAGCGGGCAAAGAATCTATCAAGTACCTCTGCAAAACAGCAAGAAAAAATTAAGCAACCCAAAAGAAGAATAAACAAAAACTTGAACAGAAACTTCCCAAAAGAGGGTACCCACATGGGGAGTTAACATCTGAAAAGGTATTGAGCTCTATTAATCATTAAAACATGCGTACAATGCCAAATGTGATACCACTTCATATCCACTACAAGCTCTGCAGTGCAAAGAGGTGGACACTTATTTGTGGGAGTTATTTATGGGAATGTGGATCAGTCAGAACTCTTGCGGGGCGCCTGGGTGGCTCAGTTGGTTGAGCTTCTGACTTCAACTCAGGTCATGATCTCACATTTTGTGAGTTTGAGCCCCACATTGGGCTCCGTGCTGACAGCCCAGAGCCTGAAGCATGCTTTGGATTCTCTCTCTCTCTCTCTCTCTCTCTCTCTCTCTCTCTGCCCCTCCACCACTCATGCTCTGTGTCTCTCTCTCAGAAATAAACATTAAAAAAAAAAAAAAGAACTCTCATGCACTAGTAGTGGGTGTGTAAAGAGGAAGAACCAATTGCATTGGCTGCCTAGGCTTCACATATGCATGCCCCGGGACCCAGAGTCATACATATGATGCCAAGAGACCTGAACAACAATGGTTATAACTTTCACGACTAGCAAAACCCAAATGTCCATCATCAATGTAATATGTAACTAGGGTGAGTTCTATTCACATGATAGCTTATTATACAGCATTAGGTGAACAAAATGCCACATGTAACAATGTGACTGGATCTCACAGGCCTTGTTTTGAGCCAAAAGGCCAGTCATAAAAAAAGCCACATACTATAATGATTCAATTTACATAAAATTCAGAAACTGATAAAACAAGGGTATGATGTCAGAATCTGGGATAACGGCAAGATGGCGGGCGTGTGTGTCTAACTGTAAGGAAGCATTCGGGTCTGTCAATGACATTCTCTTTCCTGGTCTGGGTTCTAGTTCCAGCAGGGAGTTCAGGGCTGTGAAAACCCATGAAGCTGTGCTCTTAGGATCCCTCTGATCTTCTGAATGTATATGATACTACAATGAAAAGTTTCCTGTAAAATCACAAAAATAAAAATATTCTTCAGGTCTTGGTTGAAAGTGTTTGGCAACCAGAGCGCCCGGGTGGATCAATCGGTTAAGCGTCAGACTCTTGATTTTGGCTCAGGTCGTGATCTCACATGGGATCAAGCCCTGCCTTGGGCTCCACTATGGCGGTGTGGAGCCTGATTGGGATTCTCTCTCTTCCTCTCTCTGTGCTCCTCCAACCTCCCCCCATCTAAATAAATAGATAAACGTAAGATAAGTGTCCACCAGCCACCAAAACCTTCAGGTTCTTAGCCATATCACAGTCGTAGCCAAATGCATTCTGTCCAGTGACCAGTATACTTTTTAACCAAGCAATCCCCCCTCCCCCAAACACCCCTCACTGTTTGAGCCCCCGTAGCACCTCCCGACTTTGGCGAGCGGGAACCGCTGTGTTTTCCATCTCTGTATATCTGGTGCCTGGTGCGTAGAAGTTCCTCAGTAAATATGAACCAAATGGATGAGTGAGTGAGTGAATGACCCCCGACTTCTTGTAAGGTCTGAGCAGCCCTTCGTGTCTTATCCTTCCACACTTTCAGAAATCCCAGCAAATTTAGGCTTCAGGAGGGATGATCTCCACTTTCTCTCTCTGCTCAAGAGCTTTCAGAAAGGAAAAGATTTAACAAACAAAAATTGGAAGCTTTTAATTTATATGATCAAAAGTGAGTCCCAGGTAAAATCAGCAGGGGATTTTAAATTAAGTGGTTTTTTAGTAAACTCACCTTCTCATGGGTCACGCAGGGGAAGAAAACTCTAGAGGTTCAAAGCAAGGGAGGATTTTGGGGTCATCTTCGTGAGCGTGTCTGGTATGAGAGCCCGTGTGTCCCCCACAGTGTCTGGTACAGAAGTATGCACCATGCCGACTTAAGGCTTTGTTTCTCTGGTTCCACGCAGCAAAACCACGGGAAATGCTGAAAGACGAGAGAAACAGGTATTTTCATGTGTTGGTCCTTGCAGTGCAGACAGAGAGCCAAGAAATGTCAGACCGAAGTCAGTGAGGACTCAGAGTAAAGGCAAAGCGACATCCTACGAGATTCCTAGGGAAAGGGGAGAAAAGGGCCTGGTAAATAAATCTGGGAAATGGTGGATGCAGTAGCCCCCTTTGAGATTCCCTTTGCACACGGATACAGCCAACTCTCTTTAATTGACCATCTCCTAAACTTAATTTACTGACTTAACTCTGTTTCCCACACACCTATTGACATCCCAGAGGACGCCATGCAACACATTGTGACTTAGTGTGAGTATAAGAGCAGGGGTCTCATTCGAAGCCTGCTCTGATCTCGTCTGAAGGAGGCGTGTAGCCACTTTGGACCTGAGTTTCTCCTGAACTAGGAAAGTGCGTGGTCTGAATTGATCAACCCAATTCTGGCCTATTCTTGAGCTTGACTAAAGAGTGGAAGCAGGTCGCCTAGAAAGAAAGAAAGAAGTGGCACACCCTCTCAAACAGAAGGCTTGCATGGTCTGAAGAATGCAGGCAGGAAGTGGTGGGATGTGAGCCAAGGACCGAGTTGAGTGTGCCCAGACACAGAAAGAAGAGGGTCTCCGTGCCACCCAGGAGAGAGAGATGACATGATACCTCTGAGACACTGTGCTGACCGCGTCTCTCTCCAACTGGTCACCTGTGTTCCCTTGTACCTGAACGGGACCCCCTCTATGGGGAGACCCCCCCCCTTTCCTGGTCTCTCCTATGATGCTTGATCTCCCCATGTGTTTTCATACAAGTAAACTGCTTATGGCCTGTGGTCTTCACACAGTCCTTCAAGCATTTACTTACGTTTTTTCAAGAGCTACCTGACATGTTTTGACCACTGATTCAACTAGATCTCACTGGATCCAGTCATGTGCATGCGCACGGACATACACACACACACACACACACACACACACACACACACACACACACACACACACTAGGAGGCAACATGGCATGGTTGAAAGGCTGCAGGTCAATGGGTGAAACTAATTTTGCCACTCACCAGCTAGGCGAGTGTAAGAAGGGGATGATTCCATCCACCTTGCATGTTTGTCCTAAGACTCGGGGGTCCTGTACATAAAGCCCCGTCTCTGGCATGCAGCATTGCTTGAGAAGTGGTGGGTGTTATCAACACTGGTGCCATCTTTAGTCTCTTCTCCTTCTTGCAGTTCCGTTGGTAAGATCCAATATCTGGCTCTTTTAAAAAAGCATCATTTTTTTCCCTCCTCTCCTCATTGGCATCCACCTTGCTTTCCCTGCCGTCTTGGCTAGCGAGCTGTTGCTACATATACAGTTTGGAAAACAGAAACATTGGCCTCTGAGCCACAGATGAAACACCCTACCACTGGACCAGATGTTCACAGGAGAAGCCTTTGATTTGTAATTTATTTATTCATTGATTTATTTAGTGTTGGTCTCTTAGGCTCCCAGCACGACAGCTGAAGGTAAAGCTGTGCCAGCCCCCTGCCCGCTAGCCCGCTCGATTCAAAGTCCGTGTCCTATTGAGGGCACACTGCCTCTGTGCAGAGGGCTGGCCTCCGGGGCGAAGGACTCACTCTGTGCCCCCAGACCCCGGCAGCAGGTATGGAAATGGGGGGATCCTACAGAAGCAAATTCCGGGCAAAGGCCAAAGTCAAGCTTTTTGGCACTACCATCCCCCTGACGGCAGGAAAGCCGAGTCAAAGTCTGACTCGGGGCAAGCCCTGCAAAGCCAAATCAGTGTCGTTTCGGCTCGAAAGGGTCCAATTTCAGAAGGAGCCATCTTCATCGTTTTAACCAATATTCACTCAAAAAGCTTGTTCCCACATTGCATGCATGCATATAATTTGTATTCATTCTAGTGGGAATTATGCAAGTTGAGTGAATGATAATTAGGCACCTTAATGAGGAAATGTATAGTTTCTGTAACTGTTATTTATAAGCTTTTATGTACCACTTCATATTTTCAAAGGCCTTTACAATCATTAATTAGGGTATCTCCCCAGCACCATAGGAGTGAGGTCACTAAACATCTAGAGTTCTGTTTCTCTTGGAAATGTTGTTTTTCAGCTCTTGTACAATCTGTCGGCAAACTCCTAACCTTCGAAGAAATAGGCAGATTCTCTTACTAGTGCGAATGCGTGTGGTTACATTTAACAGTTTATACAGACTCCCAAGCTGCTTGGGAACATCATTTATGCACATAATTTTACTTGTGGTAGATTTTCTTTCCTTTATTATTATTATTTTTTTCTCCTTGTAGGTTGTATCCCTTAGCTGCCACTTAATAGCCCCAGGGGACCTCCTAATCATGCTGGTTGTGACGCCCTAAGCTGACTAGTTGACAGAAGTCTGAGAAAGAATACAGGCTTGAAGATATCGCGAGTATTTTGAGCGTCCGATCACTCCACACACAAGGGTATTTTAAAGAGTCTTAGAAAGACAAGTTAATTTAGGCTAGTAAGTGAATTACTAGGCATGCATATTATCAATTAATATTTCTCAGTTCAGCCATATTAAGTACTGCGCGTACTGTGCTAGATACTTCTTTTTTTTTTTTATTTGAGAGAGAATCTTGAACAGGCACTGCGCTCAGTGCAGAGCCCAATGCAGGGCTCGATCCCGCGACACTGGGATCACAACCCAAGCTGAAAGCAAGAGTCAGCTTCTCAACCGACCGAGCCACCCAGGCACCCCCACATACGTCATAATGTTGTGGGATTTTTACTTTGAGGTAGGAAATAATAGATCGTGGCCTATACTGGATACTTTTAAACATACACTTTTGCAGAAAGTCCTCATGATCATGTTGAGTTAATGTGAGATGTCCCCGTATCTTACAGGAAAGGCACTAAGGCTCTGAATCCCAGTGGCTTTTTTCAAGAGAAATTGGTGATAAGTGATGTCAGGACTCAAACCCAGGGTTTCTATTCTCAAGTCCACTTGGAAAAACTCAAGATTTCCACTTTCCACACATCTTCCTCTTATGTGACAGCTACAGAAATGCCTGTGTTCCCAGAATCCACTCAACTTCATCGGTGTGAGGATGTGGGGATATTTATCATACAAATAAACCGTGGTTAATTACAGATTTATGAGCAAAGACAAATGTTTTCACCCATGCTAGACAGTTTTATGTGGCTGCTTTTTAACTTTCTTTTTTGAGGAGAAGAGGGGGGAAATGGGCCATTACCTTTTAAGGTCTGCTGTTCAAATATGGTAGAAAATATCTCCCACTGATAGGCAGTCACAGCCCTGAAGGGACAAGCGTGTCTGGCTTGACCTTCACTTAGGTGATCCTCTGTGTCCTTTAAGAGGATGTAGGTTGGACAGGATTTAGCTTTCAGTTTGGACATCATTTATTTCTGGAAGCTTTTCCCTAATGCTTCCTCCCACACTCAGGATCACAGTCTGTTTCCTGGTCCCAGATCCCATGCTTCTTACCACATCTCATATCTGTCACAGTGTTTACATTTTCTTGATTACCCGTCTTCCTTTCCTATTAGACCTTGCTCCCTAAGAGCAAGGACTGCATTTTACAAACTGCTAAATTACCCGCTAACCCAGTGAATCATAGGAAGTGTGCAAAACATACCTCTACATGAAATATAGAAGAAGTACCTTCTGAATGCAGGCCCCATGAATAAAGACCAGACGGTCCCCACTGGTTTGTTCGACATGGCAGGAGAAGCTCACATATGGCCGGGCTGTAGGTCCTGGGAGCCCTGATTACCATGAGCTCTTGTTGGCCTTTGTCGCCCAAGTACACACTTGACCTTCATGCTTAGTGTGAGGCAGTTTTTCAAAACATGGAGACAGGGGCTTTTGGCTGGCTCAGTCAGCAGAGCATGTGAATCTTCTTTTGGGGGTTGTTAAGTTCAAGCCCCACAGTGGGTGTAGAGACTGCTTAAAAATAGTCTTTAAGAGGCACCTGGGTGGCTCAGTCGATTAAGCATCCAACTTCGGCTCAGGTCATGATCATATAGTTCGAGGGTTTGAGCCCTGCATCAGGCTCTGTGCTGACAGCTCAGAGCCTGGAGCCCACTTTGGATTCTATGTCTCCCTCTCTCTCTCTCTCTGCCCCTCCCCCACTCATGCTCTGTCTCTCAAAAATAAATAAAGGTTAAAAATTTTTTTAGAAAAGACTTTGCCATATTTAAAAAAAAAAATCTTAAAAACAAAAAATTCGAGACATACATCCTACAGACCTTGCTGGCACAGGGGATACACCTACCTCTTTAGTTCTAATGTTTTAAGATAAAGACCCTTTTCCAGATGGGACAGCGGGAGATACTTACTATGGCATTGGAAAGTCACTTCTTAACACCTCACTTCCCACATCTATCCAGAAGCAATGATGACTAGCCTGGCTCCTTTCTAAATATGTGGTGGAATCAGAAGTAGATAAATGTGGAAACTCTTTTTTTTTAATTTTTTAATGTTTATTTATTTTTGAGAGAGAGAGAGTCGGAGCACGAGTGAGGGAGGGGCAGAGAGAGAGGGAGACACAGAATCCGAAGCAGGCTCCAGGCTCTGAGCTGTCAGCACAGAGCCCAATGCGGGCTTGAACCCATGAACTGCGAGATCATGACCTGAGCCAAAGTTGGACGCTTAACTGACTGAGCCACCCAGGTGCCCCAAATATGCCAACTCTTGAATGCAGAAGCTGACAGTGAAGTTCATAAGCTTTATAACATGTTCACTCATGAGTTTTATTTGTTTTGGATTCTGATCAAATCAGGGAATGGACAGTAATATTTAGTAAACATTCTGGAATTCTGATGAGAAAACCAAACCACACATGGGCTTGTCAAGTTTGCAAAGAGAGAGATAGTTAAGTGGCAAAGTGCCATTGTGCCGACTTTGCTGGAAGGAATGGTCTAGTGGGAGGAAATAAGTAGATTGTGGCAAGATGGGCTGGGTGTGCCTGGCAAAGGGATTACAGCTGTTCTTTAGGCTTCCTGAGATACTAGAGGCCTTTGAGCCTTTGAAGCGACCTGATAAAATAACATTTTGGGTTGGCTTTTCTGAAACACACTCAGTTGTGGTCACTCCCTTGCTCAAAGTCTTTCACTAGCTCCCAGGTGCCCTCAGCAGGACTTTCCAACCAGTGTGACACACATGGGTGATAGATGTGCTAAAACAGTGAATGGGGTCAGCCTTTCCCGTCCCAAGCAGGTTGTAAGGATCTCGTGTTCTATGTAAGAAATGACATGAAAACGGTTGGAAAGCACCTCTTTTGCATAGATACATGCACTTCCTGATCGATTCCCTGCTTATGTGTTCAGGGCCACATCCTGACATTTGCCCCAAAGCACTCTATTTCAGCCATGCAGCAGTCACACACACCAGTTCCCACATGTCTTGCTGATCGGCCTTTGTCCGTGTTTCTTCAGATGTCCCCCCTCGTGTCTGCCTGGTCTGCTCATGGCCCACGCTGACCGAGGACCCCCTCCTGGGCTCCCTTAATGAACCGTGTTCTCAGTGTTCACAGCCCTAGCCTTGAATCATGATGTTTTATGTGTCTTCTGCAGATGGGCATGACCGAGACTAAATGTTCTCCATCCAGTAACTATATGTTGAATTAATATTTTGAATAAGGCCCACGAAATTGGGAAAAGTAGGGAAGTAAAACATGCACAAGCCTATTTCATTGTGCAAAACAGATGCTCAATAACTAACTACTGAATGAGTGAGTAAAGGAAGAGATGCAAGAGCTGTTTTAAATGTAGCATCTGCGGGCCGCTGCGATGGCCCGAACACGGGACAGGAGAAAGATGGAGTAGTTCGAGATGCTTCCGGGCACACGGCAGCATCATGATCCTTAGACAGTTTTGGAGGCTGGACCCCAGCCAGCCTCTCAGCCATGTGCCCAACAAATTGGGATTAGGATGTTTATTGCAGCATTTATTACAGGAGAAACAAAGGAGGCAGCCAGACGGCATTCAGTCAGGAAATGCATAAATAACTTGTGGTATGTTTTTACAATGAGTGAAGTGATTGCAATGAATAGACCAGATACGGAGATCTTAACATGGTTAAGATTAAAGACATAACATTAAATCTTAAAGACATAACACTGGGTGAAACGGTAAATGAGAATTTAAGGTAGACACCATGAAATCCTCTAAAAGTGCCATATATTGTTAATTAACTTATGCACAGAGAATAAAACTATAAAAACATGCATGAAAATAAAACCCAGCCACCTCAGGATAGCGGTTACCCACTGGGAAAGGGAGCGCCAGCGCGAGATGAAGGAGCTTTTGATTTATCTGTGATGTTTTATTTTTCACAGCAAATGTGGCAGTGTATTAGCATTTATTAAATTGGGGTGGTGGGTATTTGTCATATTAGTTTCTAGATTCTTATGGTGGTTTGAAATAGTTCATGCTTTTAAAAATGAACATCACGTAAAAGAGAAGGCTGGGTAAGTGGGAGAATAATCCCACATTTCTGCATTTAGTCCTCCGGTCTGGACACTTCCTCTTTTCAACTAGTCTGGGAAATGGGGTGGAATCACACTGGCCACAGAGGACTTGCCAAGTCCTAATACTCATTACAAAGCATTAGTTCTCAGTCCGTCTCCTGGGACCCATAGATCTCCCATCGACATCTCTAGAGGCGTCAAAATGGGCATTAATATCTCCCATTATTGTTTATAGCTTCCACTCCCTTCTCATGTTTTCTGCATATTAGAGCATCTATCCAACCTAATTAGAATTAGTCTCTGCAGTAAGATTGAATGAAATTCTTTTATGTGTTTGGGATCTATTTTCCTGACTATCACTATATTCTCTTGGTTTGTAACTTTGTAAATTTTTCTTTTCTTTCTCTCCAAAAGGAGCAAATAGTATGCTTATGGTGAATTTTCCTGTTTCTGAAATTTTCTGTGAACAGGTGTGGCAGTGTGCTAGAGCTGGCCCGCACTGACTGGCGGGGGTCCGTGCATGTCTTCCCAATGGGGTGAGATCACTTTGGTAGCTTGAAATCAGCCACGATGGGAGTATTTACACCATAGGAATCAACAAATGCTACAAATCACGTTTTTGGTTTTCTTCCCCCCTCCCTCAACCCCGGGAGATTGTGGCTAAACATTTACAGCCTACTACGAATGGATGTAACAGCTTTCTGAGCCACACAGGGCAAGTAGCATTTTTCTCGTTTTACACATATAGAAACCAAAAGTCACAAAAGAGAAAAAGTCTTGGCCCGTGTCTCTGGGCTCCAGTGCTGAGGCTCTGGTGGTCTCTGTGGTGTAGACGAAGGAGCACTGGCTTTGGAGCCAGGCAGATCTGAGTTTGGACCTGCTGTTGCTTCTCTGGTACTGTGAGTTGTTGCAAGGTCTGATTTAGTGCCTCAGTTTCCCCACCTAAAAAAATAAGGATGACATTATCTAACCTGTAGTGATCTCGGGAGCAATAAGGGAAAAGATACTGGAAAAGCCAAGCAGGCCACAGAAGAGATGTGCAGAGGATGTAATTTGACCTTTGGGCTTACCGAGTTCAGATCTATGTTGCCCCATTATTACCACTACCATATGTATACTTTTTATTTCGTCTTTACCTGACAGAACACCTTTGACTAAATGGTGACTTTACTTTTTTTCTGCAAATATGTGCCACTGGAATAGGTTAAGAAAAAAATCTTAGAGTTGACGTTTATGTGTGATTTGGGGAATCACGTTCTTTCCCAAACTCTTAGAAATGAATGTACCAGGTATCAACTCAGATCATTTGTCAACTGCCTGGAGTTTTCTCTGCTGACCATTCTGCTGAGCTAAGCATCCTGAGCAGGATTGATTCGGGGGCCCATGGGTGCCACGGTTCCATCCACCAAATTAACTGCAGTGGCCTGCAGGGAAATTCCCCTGGCTCCTCATGTACTGTGCTCTGCGCATTCTCTATATGCCCTAACCGACCCAGCAAGTAGACAGCTGCTTCTGAGTCATTCAGCAGAGCCAAAGTGTGCTTTTTTTTTTTAGGCTTTTACTAGTTAAGTTTTGCCTGAGTAATAAACATAGTTGTTTAAACACCTAAAAAAAATAACAGAAGGGTATACAATGGCAGTTTGTCTCGCTACACAATCCCCCATTGACCCAGGTCCCTCCCCATAACAGAAGAAAAATGGAGTGCAACTTAAAGACCAAGCGTCAGCACTGCCTTCCCTACAGTTTACGTCTGTGTTGGTCGTGGGGTCCAGAGAAGACTTTGGAAATCGGGAACACTGAAACAAGATCCCGTGCCTTGTCAATAAATGCAAAGCAAATCGGCCAGACTTGCCTAGAATAAAGTCAAAGAGGAGCCACTTTGTGTCTGTAAAGATAAATGGTATATATTGTAAAAGACCTTCCAGCAGCTCAACTAGGAAGGTTGTTCTGTCTCTGGGAAAAAGCACAGGGAAGAACCAAATGCTCCTTGGGAGTGTGGTGCATATCAGGTGCAGTATGAGGCTCTTTTTAAATTCGCAGGTGAAATCTGCATTTCATAACTGTACCACTTTAAGTGGCTTTCCGAGTGCAGCTCAGAAGCATTAAGTACGTTCACATCATGCCACTGTCTCCACCATACCCTCTCCAGAAAGTGCGAGGCTTTTCTGTCCATCTCACTTAGTGTCAGCCATAGCCTTTGACGCAGTTGTGATGTTCTCCATACAGTGAGGATGTTGCGCGAAGGACATTTGAGGTCTTGTCCTGAGTTCCCGGCAGAGCCTGGGATGGAACCCCGGTACGTTCATCTCCAAGACGTGGACTTGGATCCTGGCTCTCTGTCTGACTCGTTTTTTTCCCTCCTCCATCCTGTGTTGTTGCCTAGGGGTGATCCTGCTGCTTCTGGACAAGCTACGGAAGATGAAGTGGGAACAGATGTGGCGGCTGACCGCAGAGAGGGAGCTGATGGGCATGCTGTCTACGTCCTTAGCGGACCAGGTGAGTGGCCAGATTAGAAGGCACGGTTGTCCCTGAGCTCCCTTGTGCTGTTTCTCCAAGAAGCTTGAAAGTAGTGGTAGTCGTCTGAACTGTTTCTCCGCCTGTCGGTGACTGTGCACTAGTCTGAATTGTTTCTCCGCCTGTCGGTGACTGTGCACTAGCATAGATCCGCCCTGCCCTGGCCAGTCTAAGACGGCAGCTGAACTTGTTGGTTCGTTCCCCTTTGCTCATTCATTTGCTCCTTCAGCAGACCTTCACTGCATGCTGTGTATGCCGAGGACGATGTTCAGAAGTAGGATTGCAAAAATAAATAAAGGATGCCGTCCTGGGCCTCAGAGAGCTTATAGCTTATTAAAGGAGGCTGATAAGGAGGTGATAACCTAAGGCATTAAGAGAGGTCATCATCTTTATCTTGGTGTGGGGTGCATAGAATACCACAGCATATTTCCCCGACAAGGTTTCATTTGCTCTTCTGGCACATAGGGTCTAATTTTAAAGCAACGTCTTTCACTTAGATCCCGCGCTGTGACCTTAGCCTCAAAGGAAATACATTTATATGGAAGGGAGTAACTGCCTGTCTTGAATAACCAGCTTCTAATCCAGGAGATCTGAAGAAGTCTATGAACTCCACCAAACCATTAACATGAATTCATAAAAATCCTCTTTCTCATTTTTACTAGGAAATGCAGGTGCCTGAGCCTTTGACCTTGGCGCTACCAGGCTCGCACATTTAGACTTTTGAGTTCTCCGTGGTGTAGACGGCCATGTTGAAATGGAGAGAAGACTTCTCTGGGTTCTCTGCATTTTATCCTATACTATTTGTCCAAAAAGCAAGCACAGTCCTGTGTTTTTGCCCGATGTTCAACTGTTCAAGTCACTGAATTTTTGTAAAGTTTTCTAACACAGAAGAAACCAGAAACTGTGTAGGGTGACTTTACTATTTTTTTTTAGCATTGTTATTCAGTATTTCCCAAGCAGCCAGAAACTAATTTCCTTTTTCAAACATGAGATCTGGTATAATGAATGAGTTAAAAATTACCCAGGTAGCTGTTTTAAACCTGAGGGGAAAATTGTCCTCCATCATCATATTTTAAGTCAGGTCACAATGACTCAAGCGTGTCCCCAAAAGCTAGCGGTCGCATATCCATGTCCAATGAGGATGGTTTATCCAGCCATCTCCTTCTGCGAGGGCGCATAACTCACCCCCTGGCACCACCTGTCAGCAGCTAGTTAATGAGTGTGGCCTGGTGTGACGAGAGCTTGGAGAAAAGCCCAAGAGATGGAAAACTCCCTAGAAAAGTCAGAGTTGGATTCGGAGGTGGGGAGCGCATCCCCGGGCACCGCGGCCTGCAGGAACCCAAGGCGCATCCGTCACCGAGTTCGCCAAAAGCCCCAGGAAGAGCTGCTGAAACAGGATCTGTAATTTGTCTCAGCCCCTGAATGGGCAGAGCAACTTGTCATCATGCGGGTTCCTCTCCAGGAGGCCCGGGATGGATGACACAGGGCTCCTGGAGGAGGTGGGAAGGGGGGCGGACAAGCGACTTCATTTCACCTATGCCGGCTTACGTACAAAAGACCGGCCGTGTCCTCTCCCACGTCCGCGTGCCGCATGGCACCTCATGAGGCCGGGAGAGCCCGTGGACTTCGAGTCCGTGTGGGGCGTTCCCCGCTCCCCATCCAAACACCGCTGCTCCGTTCTAGAGCTGCCAGGAGAGGCCGGGGGATCGCCCCACAGCGCGAGCCAGCCCGTGCTCAGAGCAGGAGCCTCGAGAGAGGCCTCGGCACAGTGTGTGCTGTGCCCCGTGAGCCGGCCTCCTAAGTGAAACGCACCTGACCGTTCTGACTGTCTCTGCCTCTTATCTCCCAGGATATTTTCAACGCTGTCATCAAACAGAACCCCTTCCTGGTGTACCAGCTCCCGTGCTTCTGGAACGTGCAGCTGTCGGACCACACCCGCTCTGAGCAGTGCTACAGGGACGTGTCTGACCTAAAGGTAGAGGAAGGACAGGTTGCAGTGGACCCGGGGCCCACGCCCGGAGGGGGAGGGGTTGTCCGGCAGCTGCGGACAGAAGCCGGAGGGGGAGGGCTCTTCGGGGGGAGGGATGGCTCTGAGCGCTGTGTGCAGTGTGGTGAGAGAGAGATAAGGACGCAGAAGAGCAGAAAGGATGTGCTCTTCTCCTTTGTTTTCTTTTTTTCTCTTGTTTGGGCTTTCTGGAAAGCGTAGGAACCAGCGTGCATGGTTCTTCTTCTTGCCACCTGCTGCTGGCTGTTTTGGTTCCTGTCAGCTCCCCAAATCCAGTCATTTAATTCCAACAAAATCATTTATTGAAGGACTACTCTGTGCCAGGTGCCATAGATAAGGATGGAAATAACTCATGTCCTGCTTTCAAGCCATTTGTGGCTGGAGGAGAGACACATGTGAGGAAATGAATGTGAAAATGCATGCCAGGTGCTGTGGGCGGGGGACACGGGGAGGGGGGGCAGCTGCACAAATGTCTCATTCTCCCTCCGGCAGCAGTGACAGTGACAGAAAGGCCTTCAGCATTGGGCACTAGGTGTTGGACATAGTAGTAGGACCTGGACGTGGAAAGAGGAACCCAGAGGGTGTTTTAGGTGGCCAACTTGAACAATGGACACCCGAGCGAGCTAGAAGGGCCCATAGTGACCCACAACCCCCTGGACAAATACAAACAGGCCCGCGACTCACCTCACAATATCCAGAAGTCCTCTCTGACCAACGAGTTACTAACATCTAGACACAGGTACCAAAAAGGGAAAATTCCATGCTCCCCAGACCTCCTCATCTTACCCCTTTACCTATAGCCCCCCATGACTGCTTTGTGGCAGATGGTCTCTGCTTTGCTGTCCTGCTGGCCACTACCTTGCAGTGTCTTCAGGAAACTTCTGTCCCCTTTGTTCTGCCTTGGGGGAATTCCTGTCACTGCCCATTCAGCCTGTTTCCACCTGATTGGGTTGTCCCACATTTGGTGCCCCCCCTATCCAATTGGGAGACCCCACATTTGGTGGCCTGCATGGGGAGCCCTTGTGTGTCCTCCTACACAATGAAGAAAACGGGGTGTATGAGTTATCTGCTGCCAGAGTTAATGCTGCAGAACAGGCTAGTCTAATAGTAGCTTAAATCAACAACCTTTCATTTAGTTAAGGAGTCTGCAGGTTGGTGGGATGATTGTCTGATTTTCTCTGGCTTAACCAAATGTCCGTGGTCAGTGTTGGATCCGATGGCTGGTGGCTGCGATGACCTGGCCCTCCCCCAGTGTCTGCCGTGTCCCTGAGCAAGCCAGTCTGGCTTGTCATAGCCAAGCAGAGGTGGGAGAGGAAGTCTTAGTGCTTGTAAGGAGAGCTTGAGTTCCTGCTGCTGATAATCCTGTTGGCCTAAGTACCTGTATGGCTAAGCGGGTTAAAGGGAGTGTCAGAATTTCCTATCTGCAGAGGGAGGAGGGAGGAACCGATCTCATCTGGTAAGTGACTGTATGAGGACTCGAACCCAGGCCTGCCTGACAGCAGGTGTTTGCCTCTCTGGCTGTATCAAACAGGAAGTAGACACCTGTAACTGTAGACATAAAGTGTGTGGCTTTTGCCCACATGATACTACAGTAACAATAGTTTCAAGTTTTTACTTTTTTAAAAAACATTTATTTATTTTTGAGAGAAAGAGACAGAACGTGAGCAGGGAAGGGGCAGAGAGAGGGGATGACACAGAATCCGAAGCAAGCTCCAGGCTCTAGGCTGTCAGCATAAAGCCTGACACAGGGCTTGAACTCCCAAACCATGAGATCATGACCTGTGCCAAAGTCAGACATTTAAGTGACTGAGGCACCCAGGTGCCCCTCGAGTTTTTCTAAAGGGGAAAAGGAACCGAGATTTTGCTTTCCTAATAAGTCAGTCTTTTCCAAGGAGCTTCTGGCCCTTGCCCACAGGTGTGTGTTGAATCTTACTGATAGCCCTCATGCACGTAGAATTTTGTTCTCTTCTGTTGCTGAACCATTCCTGTTACTTTAGTTTTCAAATTTTCACAAATATAACCTGTGTTGTAATGAACAGTCTAAAATTCACTCCTGGGAAGTGAGATAGTGGGAGAGTTATTCACACAGTCAAGAAGAACGAACTGGTTTTTGTTCTTTGCTGCTCTTGATGTTCATTGCAGAATCTGAGAAAGTATTTAAAACAGAAGCACCTCCATTATTGGTTCTTTCAACCAGCTTTTATGCAGTTCCTTCACTATGTCATGTATTTCTTAGACATAAAGAAAATATATGAACCACTTAGGAATATGTCTAAGACTGTCATGAACTAGAAGTTTAAAAGAGAAAGAAAATAAAACCAGCCCTGTAAAGAACACCAAAAAATACTGGATAAATAATTTTTTTAATGATTTGAAAGCTTAGTAGATCCATCCATAAAGTAAATGAGGTAAACAGAGGCCAGAAACATAATAAAAATATGGATCCAGAAAGATAAGCAAAAAGCAGCTAGATCTGACATTTTCTGGATATCTGCTGATCCTTGGTAGCTGGAGGCCTGGCTTAAATGTAGGTGACCTTATAATTTAAACAAAGGAATGCTATTATTAGTTACACTGGGACATTAGGCCTGAATCAAAGTCAGGCAAACCGGTGTATCACCATTCTATTGAAAGGCTGCACCTTGGAATTTGGGCCCCAATCCCCAAGAAAGACAATGAAATAATCCTTGCTGAAGTCAAGATCCAGGAAAAGTGAGCTCCTCAATGGATAACACATTTAAAAATATCCATAGGAGAAGATGACAGGGATTGTTAGATGGTTTATCCTAGGCTTTGGGTAAAATAAGAGGGAAATGTTTCCCATGGGAATCTCTCATTTCAAGCTTGTGGTCCTATTATTTGAAGGGCTAAAATTGTATGTGTGGGCAGAAATAGAAAAAAATGAAAATGTGCCAGGCACCTGGAAGAAATAAAGAGAGATCTGATCTAGAAGAATCCTCTCAAAAACAAGAAAGACTTCAAAGAATTCTATAGGTGACGTTTTAAGAAAAACGAGTTCTCATTCAGTAATCACCAGGCATATAGGGAAATCAGCCACCATGAGAAAGAGCAGGGACTATAGAACTAATTTCAAAAACTTCAGGTAGTAGACTCATCAGACGTAAAACAGAAGAATCGTCATTATGTGTAAGTAATAAAAGAGAATTAATAGGATGGAGGAACCAGAGATTCTTGAAGGCAGACAGACCTATTTGGATCAAATAGTACTTTTGGAAGTGAAAAATACAGTAATTGAGATTACAAAGTAAAGGAATGTGTCAAAGCAGTAAATTAGACCCAGGTAAATAGAGAATTAGTGAACTGGAAGAGAGAGCTGAAGAAATCTTCCAAAACCAAGGATGCAGGGGAAAAGAAAAACTGAGAGAGAAATGAAGATATCCAGATGTGTCTAATTAGAATGTCAGAAGGAGATAATAAAGAAATTGGAAATGAGGCATCTTTATAGTAAATGGGAATTTTCCAGAACTATTAAAATTCACAGATGCAAGCAGTTTAAATTAAGAGAAAGCTGTACTTAGACCTACAGTAGTCAAATTGCAGCACCCTAACATGATTTTTTTTAATAACCAGAGAGAAGAAAAAGATTCTCTATGAAGACATGGCGTGGGGCGGGGGGGAGGAGGGGGTTGGGATGCAAGTCCCTATCAGCAGCCGTGCAAGCCGGAAGAGTGGACATACTACCTTCAGTGTGCGGGGTGACAATAGCAATATGTATATCTGGCAAAAAAAAAAAAAAGAATATTCAGATGAGCAAAAGCAAAGAGAATTTTCCACAAACATACCTCTGCAAAGAAAGTTCTAAAGGATTTATTTCAGGAATAAGGCATATGATTCCAGATCCACAAAGGAATGCAGAACAAATTAGAAATATGTAGGAATTTCTATCAACAATTTCTAAATAGTCGTAGGAGTCGTAATAATAATACCGTGTAACTGTGGTCTTAATAGAATATGAAACAATGACATCATATAAGTCAGGAGGGAAGTGATGAGAATCCAGGTGTTCTGGAATCAGAGTTTTGTTGAGGAAGGGAGTGAGATAGTAATTTTAGCTGCTAAGTAGCTGTGTGTTAACCTTTCAAGCTGAAGTCCTGAAAAGAATGGGGAGGAGGAAGCGTATAATTTATAAACCTATGATGGGTAGGATGGTAAATGGAATAGGAAAAATCAAAACAAGCGACCAAAATATCTCCATCATAAAAAAAAAATGACAGCATAGAAAAAGTGGGGGGAATAGAAAGCAAGAAATCGGGTAATAGAAAGAAGTGCAAGCATATCAGTAAGCAAATAAGCAACCTAAGTTTGGGAATGCAAAGACCAATTGTCCGTCTAAACCGAAAATAGTGTATAACATAGGCTGTTTATAAAAGACATACCTAACACGTACCAACCTGAACAGTTGATGATGGAGAAAAAATACCAAAATAATCATCTTGGTGTCAGACAGAGCATTGGCAGGTGTAGAGATGGTCACAACTTAAAAATTAAAGTTCACCAAGAACACACAGGAACTCCAGACTTGTATACATTTCATGCAGTGGCATATATATGCATGAAATGAGCAAAATCCTACATATGTATAATTTACCAAAACTGACTTAAGGAAAAAATATAAATTCTGGATTATCTTCTAGCCATTAAACCCTCTTACAAAGTACATAGCATCCCTAGATGATGAATAGAGATTAAGTTCTACCAATTTTTTAGACTCAAAAGATAATTCTCATTTTAAGTAAATATCCAGAGAATAGAAAAAAAAGGAACACCTTTTAACGCATTCAAATAAGGCCATGATCTCCTCGATACCAAAATCAGACAAGGATAGCACAAGAAAGGAAGTCTGTAGGCCTGTCGCACTCATGAATATTTAGATGCAAAAACCTTAAGCAAAATATTAGCAAACCGAATTCAGCCATGTAGAAAATGGATAATACATCATGGCCAACTTGGCTTTGTTCCAGGAAAGACAAGAATGATTTAACATTGAAAAATCCACAAGTATTATTCAGCATATTAATAGATTAAAGGAGAAGCACCACATAATCATGTAAATAGATGCAAGACAGTTATTTGATAAAAATTAAATATTCATTTATGAGAAAAACTCTTATAAATAGTATTCACTGAAAACCTACAGCAAAGTTTTGCTGAGCATTTGCTTAGGGATATGCTAATTAAGTAATAAAAAACAACAGAAAGCCCACACATATGGAAATGTGGATTAGAGACTTAAAAGTGACCAAATTCAACTTTAATTTTAAAAAATTTAGGTAACTATGACCTCAGAATTGGGAAGAATGTATTCAAAACCAGCAAAAGCGTGTATCATAAGTGAAAAGACCAGAGAATTCAACCACATTGAAATTAATAATTCCCATCAAAGTAGTGTCAAAAGGAGAAAAGAAAAAGACCTTTTCAACACATAAAACTGACACTGGGCTAGTAAATGAAATACACAGATAACTCTCACTAATTAATAAGAAAAATGTGTAAAAGATATAAACAGTCATTTCACCAAATTGTGGAGAAAATGGCCAATAAACATTTGAAAAGATGTACAACATGTTTATTAAATCCTAGAAATGAAAATTAAGACCACATATAATTTCACCCCCACCAAATTAGAAGAGCATATTATCAAGTCCCAGCTGATCTGTAGGAAGTCTCTGGTCCTGTTGATAGAAGTGTCGATGGATACAACGAAATTGGAAAAACACTTTGGCACTTGACCAGGCAAGAGCACAGGACACTTCTAAACTCTCAAGTCCTATTTTCATCTCAGAAATAAGAACATACAAGTTCTACAAAGACGAGTGCAGCTACAAACCTTGGCAGCCCTTAAAAAGGAAGGAAATTCGGACACATGCTACAACATGGGTGAACCTTGAAAAAACGCTAAGTGAAATAAGCCAGACAAAAAAGGAAAACTATTGCTGATCTCATTTATATGAGATACTTGCAGTAGTCAAAGAGAACAGAAGTGGAACAGAATGATTACCAGGGGCTGAGTTGAAGGGAAGCCATGGAATTAATGAGCACAGATTTCCATAGGAGACATTGAAAGAGTCTTCGAAATGGAAGGTGATGATGGTTGCATACCACATGAATACCACGGGGTTGAACTATACCCTTGAAAATGGTTAAAATGGTAAATATTATGTACTTTTTACCACACTAAAAAAAAATCAGAGGTGGGGAGGACCTTAGTAGGTGGCTTGTGCAATTGTTTTTAGCAGGATTGGTATGAGTTTCATTAAAGAAACTAGACGGTATTCATAGGCCAGTATATTTGACATGTGATGAGAGCTTCTAAGTTGGCAGCCACAAAAGGGACAAGGAAAGGCACCATCAAATAGAGGAGATTTCCTCTGGGAACCTTCAACTTAGACATTTTATAAATGCCAACAAAGCTAGCTAGGTATCCAAGTGAAAGTGTCACATCTGTCATCACAGATATACCAACGGGTTTGTGCATTTACTGAGTGGTTACCTTATGCCAGACGCTGTCACAGGCTCTGGTGATGCTACAGGAAACAAAACAGACAAAGCCATTGGTCACATAGAGATAGATGATAGATAGATAGACAGATAGATAGATAGATAGATAATACATCACGGCCATCTTGGCTTTATATCAGGAAAGACCAGAATGATTCAACATTAGATGTCGATGTAGCAGGTGGCTACGCCACTTTGACATTGCTCAGTGGTTGCTTAATTATTGTCACTTTGAACCTATCAAACAAAATACTTTGTGAACTAACTCTTCTTGGCAGCCTATCCTATGTACAAGTAGAGGACTTTGTATCAAATAACAAAACCAGGAAGACAGAGTCAAATCAGGTTAACGCCTATCTTTTTAGATAAAACATAAAAAAGAATCTGCAAATCATTTTATCCACTAATATCTTTTCCCCCCAAAATATTAACACAGAACCCTAAATTACAGCCAATCCATAAAAGTGGGAAGTGGGTTAAGGGATGAAGGAAAGAGGCTGACAGCCCAAGTTCCACCCTTTGGGTCATACCGCGGTTGGACATTGCCATGGAGCCCGAGAGCCTGGTTGGATGACATTGTGTGTCTTCTGTAGGTCCCTCCAGGCCAACCTGGGCCTCAGATTCCGAGTAAAGGTGCATCTTAGTCATTTTCTTTCTTCTCATTCTCTCTCCTTCCTCCTCCTGTCCTTTCTTTCATCCATCATGTTCAACAGGAATGAAGGACTTCCTGTTTGCTGGGTACCATGTTCCCCCCGACCCCGCCCCGGGGAGGATACAGATGTACCCTGAACTGCTCTCCCTCAGCTCACACTCCAAAGGGTAGCCAACCTGAGAAGCCCACCTGTGGGTCACTCAGGGCATCTGCGCTGGGTCAGCTGATTGAAAATGTCAGCTCAGGCAAGAACCTAAAAATAGGTTAACCTCCATTTGCTTGTCTTTTCTACCAAGGCCAGGTTTTTTGTCTGCTGATGGTGCTGTATTATTCTGCATAGACTCCTCTCATTGTCCATCACCTGTGGTTCTCCGATTCCTTTCCTTGAAGGTTGAGCAAGAACTTAAGGACTCTTACACAGCAGGTGAAGGACAGTCCTGGATTTTTGCATTTTCCCATTCTTATAGTCTCTCACCCATACCTAATCTGACAGACATTTTTTTAAGGGACTTTTTTTGTTATCAAGTTGTTCCAAAGCTTTGGCTCACCTTTCATGGAAATAGCCACTCTCTTTTTTTATTCTCCTAATTCAGAGAAAATTTGAATGCATTTCCAATTACATTATAAATATAAGTGGCATTAAAATACATTCGGTAACACACAGGTCACTCTTGGTGAGCATAAGGCTCACGCTGTAAGAGCAGACCCACTCCTACCAGACAGGAGCTTACCAGCCTTGGGCATCCATCCCGCCCAGGTGTCAGTAGAGAAATGTATGCTCAGAAGACACTGGTGAAGGAAACAACCAAGGGGAAAGTGGCTTCACTGAGGAGGGGGGAGCAGCACACAGGCTTTTGGAGCCGAACAATCCCTTATACTCTCATGCCTGTTCGACCTCTTACCAGCTGGAGGACTTGTATAAACCACGTAGCTTCTCCCCATCTCGGTTATATTCCTGATAAAATGGAGGCCATGATGTTTGGCCCTGTTATCACAGGCCCCTTGAGTGCTCCGTAGCACTTGACTTGACTTCAGTCTTTGTGTTTCAAAGACCTTTGTTTTTATGTTTCAGTCCTCAAACTTGATGACTCAGCCTTCCCTGGCTGAGTCTTAAATAAAAAGAGAAGCGCTCAACGGAGCATCTATTTATCTTTTCACCCCGAGCACAGGCTCTTAGGAGACGAGCAGAAGAGCTGTGTATCAGCTTAGAGAAGGTAGATTGGGGGTGTAGTTATGAAACCTCATTCTAATCTTTGAGTCTTCTGTAGGCATTTAGAGAAGGAAGCTCTGGCCACAAACAGTGGGGGATGGTCAGGAAGTAGCAAGCAGAGGGTCCAGTCCTTGGGCCTCTAAGAGTTTCTGGAGCCCTAGGGCTGAGTAAGCCACAGCTCCTGCCCTCAGGAGGGTCACAGTCTAGTGAGAAGCAAGCATTAAGCAGAGAATTCCAGTACAGCCTGCTAAGTGCTGCAGTGGATGAAGTAAAGGGAGCCTTGGAGAGCCGGAGGAGGCCCCTCTCCGGGGAGAGTGTGATCCAGTCTGTGTCTTGAGGGGATTCTATAGGACGTCCGAGCTCAGTCTTTATACCGTCTCTTCCCTCCTCCTCTTCTGCCCTCACATCATTCCTCAGCCCCCAGACCCCCTCGCCGCTCCTCTCCCCAGTCCTTTTGTAGCCATTTTTTCCCTCCCCTGCATATGCTACTGGAGAATGGGAAGGAGCAGTAACCCCCGTGCAAGTTGGGAACAGGGAACCGGGTGCTGGTAGATACCTCCCTAGCAGGGACCACACCAGTGCTACAAAAACGTCTGCCCAGAATGCCCTGATGCCCTTGGGATTGACAGGAAATGCTTCTCAGAAGGAGCAAGCTGTGGCCAGGCCCTCAACGGACGACATGGGGTTTTCAGGTGGCTGGGGTGGGAATGGTGTGCCAGGCGAGGCATCACTTAATCTTTACAAAAGTCTCACAGGGTGAAAACGAAGGATCGTATGGATTAAGTCACTTACTTGCTTGCCCAGAATCCCATACAAAATATGACAGAGCCGAGGTTTGAACTCACGTTGCCCTGACCCTAACTCCAGAGCTCTTGCCTCCAATATAGGGCTGAGTCCCCATCTTCATTGAGTTTCTCAGGAAAGCATTTTACATGAGATAATGCTTCTGTAGGATTATTCTGTGTGAGCCCTGTTTGCAATAAATGGCTTTTTGAGGGCTGACCCCAGAACAGAGACTCTCAATATAGCATTGCCTCCTTGAAACAACATTTGGATTTTAAGCAACAGAGTCAGAGGCTGGATTTTTGACTGCCGTCCATTCATACTTTGGGAGCTGAGTACACTTAAAAGAAAAATCCTAAGGAAAAGAAAAACCAAGAGAAAACGTGCCATCCATATGGAGACATGGGGTCTGTGCCTAGTGGCAATCTGTACCATTTGCATAAAAGAAGTAGCACATAACTCAAGTTTTAAAACATTTTATAATACTTAGAGAGGTGTCAGTTTTCACATCTTCTGAGGAAGATGAGGGCCCGCCGTGCTTTAGCACATGGAGCGCGCCCTAGCCGAGCAGACTACAGTGAAAAATGAGGCCAGGGAAACCAGAACGGGGGTAATAAGATTGATGAATGGGAAGGTTGATTTTGGAAGATCAGGATGGATCAGGAAGAAAAAACAGTTGCTTTGGGGGAGAAGATCTAAAATCTACAATTACCACCTCCCAACCAGGCCTCCATTACTTGAGGCCAGAGCCTGTTTAATTTCATCACATAACTCGAGTCCAAGGGCCTCGAATGCTTTATTGTCTCCGGGCACCACTGCGGCTGGTACACTTGACGGGTCCCGGGATTAAATAGGAGGCGGGCCGGTTCAAGTAGTCTGGCGTTGGGCACCGTCGCTCGGGGGCTCACGCCTTGGAGTTGCTCAGAGCACCCACTAGAGGCCAGGCTGGAAGGCTGTTGGGTTCCTTTTTTTTTTTTTTA